>SZWC01016943.1:50500-60764 GCA_023375785.1 Penium margaritaceum
CTGGCACAACTCTAACACAACTCCGGCACAACTCTGGCACAACTCTGCCACAAATTTGGCACAACTCTGGCACAACTCTGGCACAACTCTGGCACACCTCTGGCACAACTCTGCCACAACTCTGGCACAACTCTGGCACAACCCTAGCAAAACTCTGGCACAACTCTTGCAGAACTCTGGCACAACTCTGGCACACCTCTGGCACAACTCTGGCACAACTCTTGCAGAACTCTGGCAAAACTCTGGGACAACTCTGGCACAAATCTGGCACAATTCTGGAAAAACTATGGCACAACACTGGTACAACTCTGGCACAACGCTTGCACAACACTTGCACAACTCTGGCACAACTCTGGCACACTCTGCCACAACTCTGGCACAACGCTGGCACAACTCGGGCACAATTCTGGCACAACTCTAGCACAACTCTGGCACAACTCTTGCATAACTCTGGCACAACTCTGGCACAACTCTGGCACAACGCTGGCACAACTCGGGCACAATTCTGGCACAACTCTAGCACAACTCTGGCACAACTCTTGCATAACTCTGGCACAACTCTGGCACAACTCTGGAACAACTCTGGCACAACTATGGCACAATTGTGGCAAAACTATCGCACGACCCTGGCACAACTATGGCTCAATTCTTGCATAAATGTGGCACAACTCTGGCGCAACTCCTGCATAACTCTGGCACAACTCTCGCACAACTCTCACACAACTCTGGAACAACTCTGGCACAACTCTGGGACGACTTTTGCACATCTCTGGCACAACTCTACCACAACCCTGCCATTACTCTGGTACAACCCTGGTACAACCATAACACAACTCTGGCACACCTCTGGCGAAACTCTGGCACAAGTCTGAGACAACACAGGCACAACTTAGGCACAACTCCAACACAACTCTGGCACAACTCCGGCAGTAATCTGGCCCGACTTTTGCAAATCTCTAGCACAACTCTGGCACACCTGTGGCACAACTCTGCCACAACACTGGCACAACTCTGTCACAACTCTGGCACAACTCTGGCACAACTCTGGCTCAACTCTGGCACAACTCTGACACAACTCTGGGACAACTCTGGCACAACTCTGCCACAATTCTGGCACAACTCTAGCACAAGTCTAACACAACTCTTACATAACTCTGGCACATCTCTGGCACAACTATGGCACAACTCTGGCACAATTCTGGCATAACTATGGCACAACTCTTGCACAACTCTGGCACAACTCTTGCGTAACTCTGGCATAACTCTGGCACAACTCTCGCACACCTCTCGCACAATTCTTGCACAGCTCTGGCACAGCCCTGGCACAACACTGGCACGACTTTGACACAACTATGGCACAACTCTGGCACAACCCTGGCAAAACTCTTCCACAACTCTGCTACAACTCTGGCACAACTCTGGCACAACTCTGGCACAACTCTGGCACAACTCTGGCACAACTCTCGCACAGCTCTGTCCCAACTCAAACACCTTTCTGGGGCAACTCTAACACAACTCTGGCACAACTCTGGCAGTAATCTGGCCCGACGTTCGCACAACTCTGGCACACTCTGGCACACCTCTGGCACAACTCTATGACAACTCTGGCACACCTCTGGCACACCTCAGGCACAACTCTGGCACAACTCTGGCACAACTCTCACACAACTCTCGCACAACTCTGGCACAACTCTGGCACAACTCTGGCACGACTTTGGCACAACTCTGGCACAACTCTGGCACAACTCTGGCACAACTCTGGCACAACTCTGCCACAAGTCTGGCACAACTCTGGCAAAACTTTGGCCCAACTCTTGCACAACTCTTGCACAGCTCTGGCACACCTCTTGCACAACTCTAGCACAACTCTGGCACAACTCTGGCACAACTCTGGCACAACTTTGGCACATCTCTGGCACAACTCTGCCACAACTCTGCCAAAACTCTGGCACAACTCTGCCACAATTCTGCCACAACTCTGGCACAATCCTGGTACAACTCTTGCAAAACTCTGGCATAACTCTGGCACAATCCTGGCACAACTCTAGCACAACTCTCGCACAACTCTGGTACAACTCTGGCACAACTCTGGCACAACTCTGGCACAACTCTGGAACAACTCTGGCACAACTCAGGCACAACTCTGGCACAACTATGGCCCGACTCTGGCACAACTGTGGCACAACTCTGGCACACCTCTGGCACACCTCTGGCACAACTCTGGCACACCTCTGGCACACCTCTGGCACAACTCTGACACAACTCTGGCACCTCTGCCACAACTCTGGCACAACTCTGGCACGATTCTGGCACAACTCTGGAAAAACTCTGGCACAACTCTGCCACAAGTCTGGCACAACTTTGGCACAACTTAAGCATAATTCAGGCACAACTCTGGCACAACTCTGGCACAACTCTGACACAACTCTGGCACAACTGTGGCACAACTCTGGCATAACTCTGGCACAATTCTGGCAAACCTATCGCACAACCCTGGCACAACTCTGGCACAACTCATGCATAACTCTGGCAAAACTCTGCCATACCTCCTGCATAACTCTGGAACAACTCTGGCACAACTCTGGCACAACCCTGGCAAAAATCTGGCACGACTTTGGCACATCTCTGGCACAACTCTGCTACAACTCTGCCACAACTCTGCTACAACCATGGCACAACCATGGCACAAATCTGGCACAACTCTGGCACAACTTTGGCACAACTCTGGGACAACACAGGCACAACTATGGGACAACTCTAACACAACTCTGGCAAAACTCTGGCAATAATCTGGCCCAACTCTGGCACAACTCTGGCACAATTCTGGGACACATCTGGCAAAACCCTGGCACAACTCTGGCACAACTCTGGCACAACTCTGGCCCGACTTTGGCACGACTCTGGCACAACTTTTGCACACCTCTGGCACAACTCTGGCACAACTCTGGCACACTCTGGCAAAACTCTCAAACAACTCTGTCACAACTCTTGCACAACTCTGGCGCAACTCTGCAACAACTCTAAGAAAACTCTGGCACAACTCTGGCTCAACACTGGCACACCTCTGGTACAACTCTGGTACAACTCTGGCACAACTCTGGCACAACTCTGGCACAACTCTGGCACTACTCTGGCATAATTCTGGCACAACTCTGGCACAAGTCTGGCACAACTCTTGCATAACTCTGGCACAACTCTGGCACAACTCTGGCACAATTCTGTCACATTTCTGGCACAACTATGCCACAACCCTGGCATAACTCTGGCACAACTCTTGCACATCTCTGGCACAACTCTGGCAAAACTCTGGAATACTTCTGGCACAACTCTCGCACAACTCTCGCACAACTCTGGCACAGCTCTTGCTCAACTCTGGCACGACTTTGGCACAACTCTGGCACACCTTTGTCAGAACTCTGGCAAAACTCTGCCACAACTCTGCTACAACTCTGGCACAACTATGGCACAATTCTGGCTCAACTCTGGCAAAACTCTGGCACAACTCTGGCACAACTCTGGCACAACTCTGGCACAACTATGGCACAACTATGGCAAAACTCTGGCACAACTCTGGCACGACTCTGGCACAACTCTGGCACAACTCTGGCACAACTCTGGCACAACTCTGGCACACCTCTGGCACAACTCTTGCACAACTCTGGCACACTCTGCTACAACTCTGGCACAACTCTGGCATCATTCTGACACAACTCTGGCACAAGTCTTGCATAACTCTGGCACAACACTGGCACAACTCTGGCACAACTCTGGCATAACTCTAGCACAATTCTGGCAAAACTATCGCACAACCCTGGCACAACTCTGGCACAACTCTTGCATAACTCTGGCAAAATTCTGGCATAACTCCTGCATATCTCTGGAACAACTCTGGCACAACTCTGGCATAACTCTAGCACAATTCTGGCAAAACTATCGCACAACCCTGGCACAACTCTGGCACAACTCTTGCATAACTCTGGCAAAATTCTGGCATAACTCCTGCATATCTCTGGAACAACTCTGGCACAACTCTGGCACAACTCTGGCCCAACTCTGGCACGACTCTGGCATATCTCTGGCACAACTCTGCCACAACTCTGCCACAACTCTGCTACAACCATGGTACAACCATGGCACAACTCTGGCACAACTCTGGCACAACTCTGGAACAACTTTGGCACAACTCTGGGACAACACAGGCACAACTCTGTCACAACTCTAACACAACTCTGGCAAAACTCTGGCAGTAATCTGGCCCGACTCTGGCACAACTCTGGCACAATTCTGGGACACCTCTGGCACAACCCTGGCTCAACTCTGGCACAACTCAGGCGAAACTCTGGCACAACTCTGGCCCGACTTTGGCACAACTCAAGCACAACTCTGGCACAACTTTGGCACACCTCTGGCACAACTCTGGCACAACTCTGGCACAACTCTAGTACAACTCTGGCACAACTCTGGCACAACTCTGGAACAACTCTGGCACAACTCTGGCACTACTCTGGCATGATTCCGGCACAACTCTGGCACAAGTCTGGCACAACTCTTGCATAACTCTGGCACAACTCTGGCACAACTCTGGCACAACTCTGGCACAATTCTGGCACAACTATGGCACATTACTGGCACAACTCTGGCACAACGCTTGCACAAATCTGGCAAAACTCTGGCACAACTCTCGCACAACTCTCGCACAACTCTGGCACAGCTCTGGCACAACTCTAGCACAACTCTGGCACAACTCTAGCACAACTGTGGCACAACTCTGGCACACCTCTGGCACAACTCTGGCACAACTCGGGCACACTTCTGGCACAACTCTGGGACAACTCTTGCACAACTCTGGCACACCTCTGGCACAACTCTGGCACAACTCGGGCACACTTCTGGCACAACTCTGGGACAACTCTTGCACAACTCTGGCACACCTCTGGCACAACTCTGGCACAACTCGGGCACACTTCTGGCACAACTCTGGGACAACTCTTGCACAACTCTGGCACACCTCTGGCACAACTCTGGCACAACTCGGGCACACTTCTGGCACAACTCTGGGACAACTCTTGCACAACTCTGGCACACCTCTGGCACAACTCTGGCACAACTCGGGCACACTTCTGGCACAACTCTGGGACAACTCTTGCACAACTCTGGCACACCTCTGGCACAACTCTGGCACAACTCGGGCACACTTCTGGCACAACTCTGGGACAACTCTTGCACAACTCTGGCACACCTCTGGCACAACTCTGGCACAACTCGGGCACACTTCTGGCACAACTCTGGGACAACTCTTGCACAACTCTGGCACACCTCTGGCACAACTCTGGCACAACTCGGGCACACTTCTGGCACAACTCTGGGACAACTCTTGCACAACTCTGGCACACCTCTGGCACAACTCTGGCACAACTCGGGCACACTTCTGGCACAACTCTGGGACAACTCTTGCACAACTCTGGCACACCTCTGGCACAACTCTGGCACAACTCGGGCACACTTCTGGCACAACTCTGGGACAACTCTTGCACAACTCTGGCACACCTCTGGCACAACTCTGGCACAACTCGGGCACACTTCTGGCACAACTCTGGGACAACTCTTGCACAACTCTGGCACACCTCTGGCACAACTCTGGCACAACTCGGGCACACTTCTGGCACAACTCTGGGACAACTCTTGCACAACTCTGGCACACCTCTGGCACAACTCTGGCACAACTCGGGCACACTTCTGGCACAACTCTGGGACAACTCTTGCACAACTCTGGCACACCTCTGGCACAACTCTGGCACAACTCGGGCACACTTCTGGCACAACTCTGGGACAACTCTTGCACAACTCTGGCACACCTCTGGCACAACTCTGGCACAACTCGGGCACACTTCTGGCACAACTCTGGGACAACTCTTGCACAACTCTGGCACACCTCTGGCACAACTCTGGCACAACTCGGGCACACTTCTGGCACAACTCTGGGACAACTCTTGCACAACTCTGGCACACCTCTGGCACAACTCTGGCACAACTCGGGCACACTTCTGGCACAACTCTGGGACAACTCTTGCACAACTCTGGCACACCTCTGGCACAACTCTGGCACAACTCGGGCACACTTCTGGCACAACTCTGGGACAACTCTTGCACAACTCTGGCACACCTCTGGCACAACTCTGGCACAACTCGGGCACACTTCTGGCACAACTCTGGGACAACTCTTGCACAACTCTGGCACACCTCTGGCACAACTCTGGCACAACTCGGGCACACTTCTGGCACAACTCTGGGACAACTCTTGCACAACTCTGGCACACCTCTGGCACAACTCTGGCACAACTCGGGCACACTTCTGGCACAACTCTGGGACAACTCTTGCACAACTCTGGCACACCTCTGGCACAACTCTGGCACAACTCGGGCACACTTCTGGCACAACTCTGGGACAACTCTTGCACAACTCTGGCACACCTCTGGCACAACTCTGGCACAACTCGGGCACACTTCTGGCACAACTCTGGGACAACTCTTGCACAACTCTGGCACACCTCTGGCACAACTCTGGCACAACTCGGGCACACTTCTGGCACAACTCTGGGACAACTCTTGCACAACTCTGGCACACCTCTGGCACAACTCTGGCACAACTCTCGCACAACTCTGGCCCAAATCTGGCCCAACTCTGGCACAACTCTGGCAAAACTCTGAGACAACTCTGGCACAATGCTGGCTCAACTCTGGCACAACTCTGGCACAACTCTGGCATACCTGTGGAACAACAATGCCACAATTCTGGCACATCTCTGGCACAACTCTAACACGACTTTGGCACGACTAAGGCACAACTGTGGCAAAACTCTTGCACACCTCTGGCACAACTCTGGCACAACTCTGGCACAACTCTGGCACAACTCCGGTACAACTCTGGCACAACTCTGGCATAACTCTAGCACAACTCTGGCACAACTCTAGCACAACTATGGCACAACTCTGGCACAACTTTGGCACAACTCTGGCACAACTGTGGCACAACTCTGGTACAACTCTGGCACAACTCTGGCACAACTCTGGCACAACGCTGGCACACCTCTGGTACAATCTGGCACAACTCTGGCACAACTCTGGCACAACTCTGGCACTATTCTGGCATGATTCTGGCACAACTCTGGCACAAGTCTGGCACAACTCTTGCATAACTCTGGCACAACTCTCACACAACTCTGGCACAACTCTGGCACAATTCTGGCACAACTATGGCACAACCCTGGCCCAACTCTGGCACAACTCTTGCACAACTCTGGCACAACACTGGCACAACTCTGGCATAACTCTGGCACAACTCTCGCACAACTCTGGAACAGCTCTGGCACAACTCTGGCACGACTTTGGCACAACTTTGGCACACCTCTGGCAGAACTCTGGCAAAGCTCTGCCACAACTCTGCTACAACTCTGGCACAACTCTGGAAAAACTCTGGCACAACTCTGGCACAAGTCTGGCACAACACTGGCACAACTCTGGCACAACTCTCGCACAACTCTGGCACAACTCAGGCACAACTCTTGTACAACTCTGGCACAACCCTGGCACAACTTTGGCAAAACTCTCGCACAACTCTGGCAAAACTCTGGCACAACTCTGGCATAACTCTAGCACAACTTTGGCACAACTCTAGCACAACTATGGCTCAACTCTGGCACAACTCTGGCACAACTCTGGCACAACTCTAACACAACTATGGCACAGCTCTGGCAGTAATCTGGCCCATCTTTGGCACAACTCTGGCACAACTCTGGCACACCTCTGGCTCACCTATGGCATTACTCTGGCACAACTCTGGCACAACTCTGGCACACCTCTGGCTCACCTATGGCATTACTCTGGCACAACTCTGGCACAACTCTGGCACACCTCTGGCTCACCTATGGCATTACTCTGGCACAACTCTGGCACAACTCTGGCACACCTCTGGCTCACCTATGGCATTACTCTGGCACAACTCTGGCACAACTCTGGCACACCTCTGGCTCACCTATGGCATTACTCTGGCACAACTCTGGCACAACTCTGGCACACCTCTGGCTCACCTATGGCATTACTCTGGCACAACTCTGGCACAACTCTGGCACACCTCTGGCTCACCTATGGCATTACTCTGGCACAACTCTGGCACAACTCTGGCACACCTCTGGCTCACCTATGGCATTACTCTGGCACAACTCTGGCACAACTCTGGCACACCTCTGGCTCACCTATGGCATTACTCTGGCACAACTCTGGCACAACTCTGGCACACCTCTGGCTCACCTATGGCATTACTCTGGCACAACTCTGGCACAACTCTGGCACACCTCTGGCTCACCTATGGCATTACTCTGGCACAACTCTGGCACAACTCTGGCACACCTCTGGCTCACCTATGGCATTACTCTGGCACAACTCTGGCACAACTCTGGCACACCTCTGGCTCACCTATGGCATTACTCTGGCACAACTCTGGCACAACTCTGGCACACCTCTGGCTCACCTATGGCATTACTCTGGCACAACTCTGGCACAACTCTGGCACACCTCTGGCTCACCTATGGCATTACTCTGGCACAACTCTGGCACAACTCTGGCACACCTCTGGCTCACCTATGGCATTACTCTGGCACAACTCTGGCACAACTCTGGCACACCTCTGGCTCACCTATGGCATTACTCTGGCACAACTCTGGCACAACTCTGGCACACCTCTGGCTCACCTATGGCATTACTCTGGCACAACTCTGGCACAACTCTGGCACACCTCTGGCTCACCTATGGCATTACTCTGGCACAACTCTGGCACAACTCTGGCACACCTCTGGCTCACCTATGGCATTACTCTGGCACAACTCTGGCACAACTCTGGCACACCTCTGGCTCACCTATGGCATTACTCTGGCACAACTCTGGCACAACTCTGGCACACCTCTGGCTCACCTATGGCATTACTCTGGCACAACTCTGGCACAACTCTGGCACACCTCTGGCTCACCTATGGCATTACTCTGGCACAACTCTGGCACAACTCTGGCACACCTCTGGCTCACCTATGGCATTACTCTGGCACAACTCTGGCACAACTCTGGCACACCTCTGGCTCACCTATGGCATTACTCTGGCACAACTCTGGCACAACTCTGGCACACCTCTGGCTCACCTATGGCATTACTCTGGCACAACTCTGGCACAACTCTGGCACACCTCTGGCTCACCTATGGCATTACTCTGGCACAACTCTGGCACAACTCTGGCACAACTCTTGCACAACTCTGGCACAACTCTGGCAAAACTCTGGCACAACTCTGGCACAATTCTGGCTCAACTCTGGCACAACTTTGGCACAACTCTTGCATACCTGTAGCACAACTATGGCACAACTCTGGCACAACTCTGGCACAACTTTGGCACGACTGAGGTACCACTGTGGCAAAACTCTGGCATTCCTCTGGCACAACTCTCGCACAATTCTGGCACAACTCTGGCACAACTCTAGCAAAACTCTGGCACAACTCTGGCACAACTCTGGCATTACCCTGGCACAACTCTGGCACAACTCTAGAACAAGAATGGCACAACTGTGGCACAACACTGGCATTACTCTGGCACAACTCTGGCACAACTCTGGCACAACTCTGGCACAACTGTGGCACAACTCTGGAACAACACTGGCACAAATCTGGCACAGCTCTGGCACAACTCTGGCACAACTCTGGCACAACTCTGGCACAACACTGGCACAACTCTGGCACAACTTTAGCACAACTCTGGCACAACTCTAACACAACTCTGGCACAACTCGGGCACAACTCTGGCACAACTCTGGGGCAACTCTGGCACAACTCTAACACAACTCTCGCACAACTCTGGGACATCTCTGGCACATCGTTCGCACAGCTATGGCAGAACTTTGCGGCAACTCTGCCACAACTCTGGCACAACACTGGCACAACTGTGGCACAACTCTGCCACAAATCTGGCACGACTTTGGCACAACTCTGGTACAACTCTGGCACAACTCTGGCACAAGTCTGGCACAACAGTGTCACTACTCAGGCACAACTCTGCCACTACTTTGGCACAACTTTAACACACCTCTGTTACAACTCTGGCACAACTTTGGCACAACTGTGGCACAGCTCTGGCACAACTCGGGCACAACACTGGCACAACTCTTGCACGACTCTGGCGCAACTCTGGCACAATTCTGGCAAACCTCTGGCACAACTCTGGCACA
>SZWC01016944.1:0-27576 GCA_023375785.1 Penium margaritaceum
CACAAGGCACAAGGCACAAGGCACAAGGCACAAGGCACAAGGCACAAGGCACAAGGCACAAGGCACAAGGCACAAGGCACAAGGCACAAGGCACAAGGTACAAGGCACAAGGCACAAGGCACAAGCCACATAGTCAATACATATGGTTTCCAATCCATTGTCTCTTCCTCTGACCATTTGTGACTCGTGGTATGAGTTTTCAATGTTGAACACACATAGTGGACTTCTTTGGTCATAGTCAATGACGTATACATACGTTGGTTGGTCAATGTGCATGGTAGCCACACTGTGCCACAACAGAATGAAGGTCTTTGTACTGGCAAGTCAATAACTAGTATTCACAAACCATTGTTTCCCACTTTGACCATTTGTGACCGGTGTTGTCAAAATCTACCACACATAGTGACATTCTTTGGTCATGGTCAGTGACATGTGACTACTTTGGTTGGTCATTGTACATGGTAGCCACACCGTGCCACTACTTATTGCAGGTCCTTATGCTTGCTAGTTGATGCCTGGTGTTCCCAACCCATTGTTTTCCCCTCCCTTCCATTTGTGATTCAAATTATGAGTTGTCAATGTTGTCCACACACAGCGGATTTCTCTGGTCAAAGCCAGTACATATGCCTACTTTGGGCAGTCAATGTGCATGGTAGCCACACCGTGCTATTACTGATTGAAGGTTGTTGTACTTGCTAGTTGAAAACTGATATTCCCAGACCATTGTTTCCCCCTCCGGCCATTTGTGACTCGTGTTATGGGTTGTGAACGTTGACCACCTATATTGAAATTCTTTGGTCATGGTGAGTGACATATACCTATCTTGGTTGTTTGGTGTGCATAATAGCCACACCGTGACACTATGTCTTTAATTTCTTTGTCTTTTGTAGTCGATGCTTATGGTTCCCAAACCATTGTCCCTCCATCTGACCATTTGTGACTCGTGTTATGAGTTTTCAATGTTGACCACACTTAGTGGACTTCTTTGGTCATAGTCAGTGACGTATGCATCCTTTGGTTGGTCACCGTGCACGCTAGCTACACTGTGCCACAACATGTTGAAGGTCTTTGTACTTGCTAGTTGATAACTAGTGTTCCCAACCAATTGTTTCCCCCTCTAACCATTTGTGACTCGTGTTATGAGTTTTCAATGTTGACCACACACTATGAAATTCGTTTGGTCATGGTTAGTGACATATGCCTACTTTGGTTTGTCACTATACATGGTTGCCATGCTGTGTCACTACGTATTGAAGGTCTTTGTGCTTTCTACTTGATAGCTAGTGTTTCCAAACCATTATTACCCCTTTCCGACTATCAGTGACTTGTGTTGTGAGTTGTCAACGTTGACCACATGACGCGTAATTCTTTTGTCATGGTCGGTGACATATGCATACTTTGGTTGGTCACTGTGCATCGTAGCCACAGTGTGCCATTACATGTTGAAGGTATTTGTACTTGCTAGTCGATAACTAGTATTCACAAACCATTGTTTCCCACTCTGACCATTTGTGACTCTTGTTATGACTTGTCAAAGGTTACCACACATAGTGACATTCTTTGGTCATGGTCAGTGACATATGCCTACTTTGGGTGGTCATCGTGTATGGTATCCACACCGTGCCACTACCTATAGGAGATCTTTGTACTAGCTAGTTGATATCTAGTATTTCCAAACTCTTGTTTCCCCCTCTGAATATTTGTAACTCGTGTTATGAGTTGTCAATGTTGACCACACATATGGCAAGTCTGTTGTCATAGTCAATTACACATGCATGCTCTGGTTGGTCGTAATGCATGGTATCCACAATGTGCCACTACATATTGAGGGTATTTAAACTTGCCAATCGATAAATAGCACTCACCAACCATTGTTTCCCCCACTGACCATTTTTGGCTCATGTTATGAGTTGTCAAAGTTGACCACACAGAGTGCCATTCTTTGGTCATACTCAATGACATATGCCTAACTTTGCTAGTCATTGTACATGGTAGCCACACAGTGCCACTACTTATTGAAGGACCTTGTGCTTGCTATTTGATACCTGGCGTTCCCAAACCATTGTTTCCCCCTCTGACCATTCCTGACTTGTATTATGACTTGTTGACGTTGACCACACACAGCGGATCTCTTTCGTCAAAGGCAGTACATATGCCTACTTTGGTCGGTCATTGTGCATGGTAGCCACACTGTGCTATTGCTGATTGAAGGTCGTTGTACTTGCTAGTTGAGAACTGATTTTCATAGACCATGTTTTCCCCCTCTGACCGTTTGTGACTCCTGTTATGGTTGGTGAACGTTGACCACCCCTGTTGAAATCATCTGGTCATGGTTAGTGACATGTGCCTAGTTTGGTTATTTGGTGTGCATAGTAGCCACACCGTGCTACTATGTATTAAAGTCCTTTGTCTTTTCTAGTCAATGCATAGGGTTCCCAAACCATTGTCTCTCCCTCTGACCATTTGTGACCCGTGATATGAGTTGTCAATGTTGACCACACATAGTGGACTTCTTTGGTCATTGTGAGTGACGTATGCATATTTTGGTTGGTCACTGTGCATGGTAGCCACACTATGCCACTACGGATCAGAGGTGTTTGTACTTGCTAGTCATAACTAGTATTCACAAAGCACTTTTTCCCACTCTGACCATTTTTGACTCGTGTTGTGAGTTGTCAAAAGTTACCACACATAGTGACATTATTAGGTCATGGTCAGTGACATATTCCTGCTTTGGTTGGTCATCGTGCATGATATCCACAACATGCCACTACCTATAGCAGATCTTTGCATTAGCTAGTTGATACATAGTATTTCAAAACTATTGTTCCTCCCTCTGAACATTTGTTACCGGTGTTATGAGTTGTGAATGTTGACCACACATAGTGGAATTCTTCCGTCATAGTCAGTGATCCATGCATGCTTTGGTTGGTCATTGTGCATGGCAGCCACACTGTGCCACTACATATTGAAGGTCTTTGTACTTGCCAGTCGATAACTAGTATTCATAAAGCATTGTTTCCCCATTCTAACCATTTTTGAACCTGTTATGAGTTGTCAAAGTTGACCACACATAGTGACATTCTTTGGTCATGGTCAGTGACATATGCCTACTTTGGTTGGTCATTGTACATGGTAGCAACACCGTGACACTACTTATTGAAGGTCCTTGTGCTTGCTAGGTGATACCTGGTGTTCCCAACCCAGTGTTTCCACCTTCGACCATCGGTGACTCGTGTTATGAGCTGTCAATGTTGACCACACACAGCGGATTTCTTTGGTCAAAGGTAGAACATATGCCTAATTTGGTCGGTCATTGTGCATGGTAGCCACACCGTGCTTTTAGTGATTGAAGGTCGTTGTACTTTGTAGTTGAGAACTGATATTCCCTGACCATTTTTTCCCCCTCTGACCGTTTATACCTCGTGTTATGGTTGGTGAATGATGACTACCCCTATTGAAATGCTTCGGTTATGGTCAGTGACATATGCCTAGTTTGGTTGTTTGGTGTGCATAGTAGCCACACTGTGCCATTACGTATTGAAGTTCTTTGTCCTTTCAAGTCAATACATAGGATTCCCAACGCACTGTCTCTCCCTCTGATCATGTGTGATTCGTGTTATGAGTTGTCAATGTTGACCACACATATCGGACTTGTTTGGTCATAGTCAGTGACGGATGCATCCTTTCGTTGGTCATTATGCATGGTAGCCACACCGTGCCACTACATATTGAAGGTATTTGTACTTGCTAGTCGATAGCTAGCATTCACAAACCATTGTTTCCCACTCTGACCATTTGTGACTTGTGTTATGAGTTGTCAAAATTTACCACACATAGTGACATTCTTTGGTCATGGTCAGTGACATATGCCTAAACTTGTTGGTCATTGTACATGGTAGCCACACCGTGCCACTACTCATTGAAGGTCCTTGTGCCTGCTAGTTGATACCCGGTGTTCCCAAACCATTGTTTCCACCTCTGACCATTCGTGACTCGTATCATAAGTTGTCAACGTTGACCACACACAGCGGATTTCTCTGGTCAAAGGCAGTTCATATGCCTACTTTGGTCGGTCATTGTGCATGGTAGCCACACCGTGCGACTTCTGATTGAAGGTCGCTGTACTTGCTAGTTGAGAACTGATATTTCCAGACCATTGTTTCCCCATTTGACCATTGTGACTCGTGTTATGGTTGGTGAATGTTGACCACCTTGATTGAAATTCTCTGGTCATGGTCAGTGACATATGCCTAGTTTGGCTGTTTGGTGTGCATAGTAGCCACACCGTGCCACTACGTATTGAAGTTATTTGACTTTTCCAGTCAATACACAGGGTTCCCAAACAGTTGTCTCTCCCTCTGACCATTTGTGACTCGTGTTATGAGTGTTCAATATTGACCACACATAGTGGACTTCTTTGGTCATAGTCAATGACGTATGCATACATTGGTTCATCAATGTGCATGGTATCCACACTGTGCCACTACAGATTGATTATATTTGTACTTGCTAATCCATAACTAGTATTAACAAACCATTGTTTCCCACTTTGACCATTTGTGACTCGTGTTGTGAAAATCTACCACACATCGTGGAATTCTTTGGTCATGGTCAGTAACACATGCCTACTTTGGTTGGTGGTCGTGCATGGTATCCACACATTGCCACTACCTATACCAGATCTTTGTACAAGCTGGTTGATATAGAGTATTTCCAAACTATTGTTTCCCCCTCTGAACATTTGTTACCTGTGTTATGAGCTGTCAATGTTGACCACACGTAGTGGAATTCTTTCGTCATAGCCAGTTACACATGCATGCTTTGGTTGGTCATTGTGCATGGTAGCCACACCGTGCTATTCCCGATTGAAGGTCGTTGTACTTGCTAGTTGAAAACAAACATTCCCAGACCATTGTTCCCCCCTCTGACCATTTGCTACTCGTGTTATGGGTTGTGAACGTTGACCAACTATGTCAAACGTTTTTGGTTATGGTGAGTGACATATACCTAGTTTGGTTGTTTGGTGTGCATGATAGCCACACCGTGACACTACATATTAAAGTTCTTTGTCCTTTGAAGTCGATACATATGGTTCCCAAACCATTGTCTCTCCATCTGACCATTTGTGACTCGTGTTATGAGTTGTCAATAGTGACCACACACTGTGGACTTATTTGGTCATAGTCATTGACGTATGCATCCTTTGGTTTGTCACCGTGCACGCTAGCCACACCGTGCCACAACTTGTTGAAGGTCTTTGTACTTGCTAGTTGATAACTAGTGTTCCTAACCCATTGTTGCCCCTTCCGACCATTTGTGACTTGTGTTATGCGTTCTCAACGTTGACCACACACTGTGAAATTCTTTTGGTCATGGTTAGTGACATATGCCTACTTTGGTTTGTCACTGTACATGGTTTCCATGCCGTGTCACTACGTATTGAAAGTCTTTGTGCTTTCTAGTTGATAGCTAATTTTCTCAAACCAAAGTGGACCCCCCTCTGACTTTCAGTGACTCGTGTTGTGAGTTGTCAATGTTGACCACATGAAGCGTAATTCTTTGGTCATGGTCAGTGACATATGCATACTTTGGTTGGTCACTGTGCATGGTAGCCACACTGTGCCATTACATACTGAAGGTATTTGTACTTGCTAGTCGAGAACTAGTATTCACAAACCATTGTTTTCCACTCTTTGGTCATGATCAGTGACGTATGCCTACTTTGGTTGGTCATCGTGTATAACATCCACACCGTGCCACTACCTATAGCAGATATTTGTACTACCTAGTTGATATATACTATTTCCAAACTATTTTTTACCCTTCTGAACATTTGTGACTCGTGTTATGAGTTGTCAATGTTGACCACACGTAGTGGAAATCTTTCGTCATAGTCAATGACACATCCATGCTTTGGTTGGTGATTGTGCTTGGTAGCCACACTGTGCCACTATATATTTAAGGTCTTTTTACTTGATAGTGGATAACTAGTATTCACAAACCATTGTTTCCCCCTTCTGAACATTTTGGACTTGTGTTATGAGTTGTCAAAATTGACCACACATAGTGACATTCTTTGGTCATGGCCCCCCTCTGAACATTTGTTACTCGTGTTATGAGTTGTCAATGTTGACCACACATAGTGGAATTCTTCCGTCATAGTTGGTGACACATGCATGCTTTGGTTGGTCATTGTGCAGGGTAGCCACACTGTGACACTACATATTGAAGATCTTTTGTACTTGCTAGTTGATAACTAGTATTCACAAACCATTGTTTCCCCCTCTGACCATTTTTGGCTCGTTTTATGAGTTGTCAAAGTTGACCACACAGAGTGACATTCTTTGGTCATGGTCAGTTACATATGCCTAATTTGGTTGGTCATTGTATATGGTAGCCATACCGTGCCCCTGATTATTGAAGGTCATTGTGCTTGCTAGTCGATACCTGGTGTTCCCAAACCATTGTTTCCCCCTTGACCATTCGTGGCTCGCATTATGAGTTGTCAACGTAAACCACACACACGAGCTTTCTTTGTTCAAAGGCAGTACATATGCCTACTTTGGTTGGTCATTGTGCATGGTAGCCACACCGTGCTCCTATTGATTAAAGGTGTTTGTACTTGCTAGTTGAGAACTGACATTCCCACACCATTGCTTCTCCCTCTGACTGTTTGTGACTCGTATTATGGTTGGTGAACGTTGACCACCCCTATTGAAATTCTTAGGTCATGGTGTGTGAGAAATGCCTAGTTTGGTTGTTCTATGTGCATGGTAGCCACGGTGTGCCACTACGCATTGAGGTTCTTTGTCCTTTTTAGTCAATACATAGGGTTTCCAAACCATTGTCTCTCCCTCTGACCAGTTGTGACTCGTGTTATGAGTTGTCAATGTTGACCACACATAGTGGACTTCTATGGTCATATTCAGTGAGGTATGCATCCTTTGGTTGGTCAGTGTGCATGGTAGCCAAACTGTGCCACTACATGTTGAAGGTATTTGTACTTGCTAGTCAACAACTAGTATTCACAAACCATTTTTTCCTATGCCGACCATTTGTGACTCCTGTTATGATTTGTCGATGTTTACCACACATAGTGACATTCTTTGGTCATGGTTAGTGACATACGCCTACTTTAGTAACATCGTGCATGGTATCCATATCGTGCCACTACCTAAAGCAGATCAGTGTACTAGCTTGTTCAAATCTAGTGTTTCCAAACCATTATTTCTTCCACCTGAACATTTGTGACTCGTGTTATGAGTTGTTTCTTTTGTCATAGTCAGTGACACATGAATGCTTTGGTTGGTCATTGTGCATGGTAGCCACACTGTGCCACTACATATTGAAGGCCTGTGTACTTGCTAGTCAATAGCTAGTATTCAAAAACCATTGTTTCCGCCTCTGACCATTTTAGGCTCGTGTTATGAATTGTCATTCTTGAAGACACATAGTGACATTCTTTGGTCATGGTCAGCGACATATACCAAATTTGGTTGGTCATTGTACATGGTAGCCACACCGTGCCACTACTGATTGAAGGTCCTTGTGCTTGCTTGTTGATACATAGTGTTCCCAAACCATTGTTTCGACCTCTAACCATTTGTGACTTGTATTTTGAGTTTTCAACGTTGACCACACACATCGGATTTCTTTGGGTGAAGGCAGTACACATGTCCACTTTGGTCGGTCATTGTGCATGGAAGCCACACCGTGCTACTACTGATTGAAGGTCATTGTTCTTGCTAGTTGAGAACAGATATTCCCAGACCATTGTTTCCCCCTCTGACTGTTTGTGACTCGTGTTATGGTTGGTGAACGTTGACCACCCATATTGAAATTCTTTGGTCATGGTGAGTGAAATATGCTTAGTTTGGTTGTTCGGTGTGCATAGTGGCCACGCCGTGTCACTACGTATGGAGGTTCTTTGTCCTTTCTAGTCAATACATCAGGTTCCCAAACCATTGTCTTTTCCTCTGACCATTTGTGACTCGTGTTATGAATTGTCAATGTTGACAACACATAGTGGACATCTTTGGTCATAGTCAGTGACATATGCATATGTTGGTTGGTCACTGTGCATGGTATCCACACTCTGCAACTACAGATTGAAGGTATTTGTACTTGCTAGTGGATAACTAGTATTCACAAACCATTCTTTCCCACTCTGACCATTTGTGACTCATGTTATGAGTTTTCAATGTTTACCACACATAGTGACATTTTTGGTCATGGTCAGTGACATATGCCTGCTTTGGTTGCTCATTGTGCCTGGTATCCACACCGTGCCACTTCCTATAGCAGATATTTGTGCTATCTAGTTGATATCTAGTATTTCCAATCTATAGTTTCCCCCTTTGAACATTTGTTACTCCTTGTATGAGTTTTCAATGTTGACCACACATAGTGGAATTCTTTCTTCATAGTCGGTGACACATGCATGCTTTGATTGGTAATTGTGCATGGTAGCCACAGTGTGCCACTACATATTGAAGATCTTTGTACTTGGAAGTCCATAACTAGTATTCATAAACCATTGTTTCCCCCTCTGACCATTTTTGACTCGTGTTACGAGCTGTAAAAATTGACCACACATTGTGACATTCTTTGGTCAAAGGCAGTACATATGCCTACTTTGGATGGTCATTGTGCATGGTAGCCACAACGTGCTATTACTGATTGAAGGTCGTTGTACTTGCTAGCTACAAACTGATATTCCCACACAATTGTTTCCCCCTCTGACCATTTGTGACTCGTGTTATGGGTGGTGAACGTTGACCACCCATATTGAAATTCTTTGGTCATGGTCAGTGACGTATGTCTAGTTTGGTTGTTTGGTGTGCATAGTAGCCACACTGTGCCACTACGTATTAAAGTTCGTTTTTATTTCGAGTGGATACATAGGGTTCCCAAACCATTCTCCCTTTCTCTGCCCTTTTTTGACTTGTGTTATGTGTTGTTAATGTTGACTACACATAGTGGACTTCTTTGGTCATAGTCAGTGACGTATGCATTCTTTGGTTGGTCACTCTGCATGCTAGCCACACCGTGCCACTACCTGTTGAAGGTCTTTGTACTTGCTAGCTGATAACTAGTGTACCCAACCCATTGTCTCCCCCTGAGACCATTTGTAACTCGTGTTATGAGTTTTCAATGATGACCACACACTGTGAAATTGTTTTGGTCATGGTTAGTGACATATGCCTACTTTGGTCTGTCACTGTACATGGTAGCCACGCCATGTCACTACGTGTTGAAGGTATTTGTGCTTTCTAGTTGATAGCTAGTATTTCCAAACCATTTTTACCCCCTTCTGACTATCTGTGAATTGTGTTGTGAGTTGTCAACGTTGACCACATGAAGTGAACTTCTTTGGTCATGGTCAGTGACATATGCAACTTTGGCTGGTCTCTTTGCATGGTAGCCACACTGTGCTACTACATATTGAAGGAATTTGTTGTTGCTAGTCGATAACTAGTATTCACAAACCATTGTTTCCCACTCTGACCATTTGTGAATCGTGTTATGAGTTATCAATGTTGACCACACATAGTGGAATTATTTCGTCATAGTCAGTGACACATGCATGCTTTGGTTGGTCATTCTGCATGGTAGCCACACTGTGCCACTACATAGTGAACGTCTTTGTACTTTCTAGTCGATAACTAGGAATCACAAACCAATGTTTCTCTCTTGGACCATTTTGGCTCGTGTTATGAGTTGTCAAAGTTGACAACACAGAGTGACATTCTTTGGTCATGCTCAGTGACATATGCCTAACTTGGTTGGTCATTATACATGGTAGCCATAACGTGCCACTACTTATTGAAGGTCCTTGTGCTTGCTAGTTGAAACCTGGTGTTCCCAAACCATTTTTCCCCCTCTGACCATTTCTGAGTCGTATTATGAGTTGTCAACGTTGACCACACAGAGTGGATGTCTTTGGTCAACGGCAGTACATATGCCTACTTTGGTCGGTCATTGTGCATGGTAGCCACACCGTGCTACTACTGATTGAAGGTCTTTGTAATTGGTAGTTGAGAACTGATATTCCCAGAACATTGTTTCCCCCTCTGACCATTTGTGACTCGTGTTATGGTTGGTGAAAGTTGACTACCCCTGTTGAAATCATGTGGTCATGGTCGGTGACATATGCCTAGTCTGGTTGTTCTGTGTGCATAGTAGCCACACTGAGCCCCAACGTATTGAAGTTCTTTGTCCTTTCTTGTCAATACATAGGGCTCCCAAACCATTGTCTCTCCCTCTGACCATTTGTGCCTTGTGTTATGAGTTGTCAATGTTAACCACACATAGTGGACTTCCTTGGTCGTACTCAGTGATGTATGCATCCTTTGGTTGCTCACTTTGCATGGTAGCCACATTTTGCCACCACATATTGGAGGTATTTTGTACTTGCTAGTCGGTAACAAGTATTCACAAACCATTGTTTCCCACTATGACCATTTGTGACTCCTGTTATGAGTTGTCCAAGTTTACCACACAAAGTGACATTCTTTGGTCATGGTTAGTGACATATGCCTGCTTTGGTTGGTCATCATGCATAATATCCACACCGTGCCACGACCTATAGCAGATCTTTGTACTAGCTAGTTGATATCTAGTGTTTCCAAACTATTGTTTCCCCCACTGAATATTTGCAACTCGTGTTATGAGTTCTCAATGTTGACCACACAGAGTGGAAATAGTCCGTCATAGTCAGTGACACATGCATGCTTTGGTTGGTCATTTTGCATGGTAGCCACACAGTGCCACTACTAGTTGAGAACTGATATTCCCAGACCATTGTTTCCCCCTCCGACCATTTGTGACTCGTGTTATGGTTGGTGAACGTTGACCACCCCTATTGAAATTCTGTGGTCATGGTCGGTGACATATGCCTAGTTTGGTTGTTGGGTGTGCATAGTAGCCACACCGAGCCCCAACGTATTGAAGTTCTTTGTCCTTTCTAGTCAATACATAGGGTTCCCAAACCATTGTCTCTGGCTCTAACCATTTTTGCCTCGTGTTATGAGTTGTCAATGTTAACCACACAAAGTAAACTTCTTTGGTGATAGTCAGTGACGTATGCATCCTTTGGTTGCTCACGATGCATGGTAGCCACATTCTGCCACTACACATTGGAGGTATTTGTACTTGCTAGTCAATAACAAGTATTCACAAACCATTGTTTCCCATTACGACCATTTGTGACTCGTGTTATGAGTTGTCAAAGTTTACCACACAAAGTGACATTGTTTGATCATGGTTAGTGACATATGCCTACTTTGGTTGGTCATCGTGCATAATATCCACACCGTGCCACTACCTATAGCAGATCTTTATACTAGCTAGTTGATATCTACTGTTTCCAAACTATTGTTTCCCCCTCTGAATGTTTGTGACTCGTGTTATGTTTTGTCAACGTTGACCACACAGAGTGGAAACAGTTCGTCATAGTCAGTGACACATGCATGCTTTGGTTGTTCATTGTGCATGGTAGCCACACAGTGCCACTACATGTGGAAGGTCTTTGTACTTGCCAGTCAATGCCTATTATTCACTAACCATTGTCTCCCCCTATGACCGTTTTTGGCTCGTGTTATGAGTTGTCAAAGTTGACCATAGAGAGTGACATTCTTTGGTCATGGTCAGTGAAATATGCCTAATTTGGTTGGTCATCATACATGGCAGCCACACCATGCCACTACTTATTGAAGGTCCTTGTGCTTGCTAGTTGATACCTGGTGTTCCCAAACCATTGTTTCCCTCTCCGACCTTTCGTGACTCGTATTATGAGTTGTCAACGTTGACCACACACAGTAGATTTCTTTGGTCAAAGGCAGTACATATGCCTAATTTGGTCGGGCAGTGTGCATGGCAGCCACACCATGCTACTACTGATTGAAGGTCATTGTCCTTGCTAGTTGAGAAATGATATTCCCAGACAATGTTTTACCCCTCTGACTGTTTGTGACTCGTGTTATGGTTGGTGAACGTTGACCACCCCTATTGAAATGCTTTTGTCATGGTCAGTGGAATATGCCTAGTTTGGTTGTTTGGTGTGCATAGTCGCCACATTGTGCCACTACGTATTGAGGTTCTTTCTCATTTTTAGTCAATACATAGAGTTCCCAAGCCATTGTCTCTCCCTCGGACCATTTTTGACTCGTGTTATGAGTTGTCAATGTTGAGTATACATAATGAACTTGTTTGGTCATAGTCAGTGACGTATGCATGCTTTGGTTGGTCACTGTGCATGGTAGCCACACTGTGCCACTACATATTGAAGGTACTTGTACTTGCTAGTCGATAACTAGCATTCACAGACCATTGTTTCCCTCTCGGACGATTTGTGACTCTTGTTATGAATTGTCAATGTTTACCACACATAGTGACATTCTTTGGTCATGGTCGGTGACATATGCCTCCTTTGGTTGGTCATCGTGCATGGTATCCACACCGTGCCACTACCTATAGCTATTTAATATCTAGTATTTCCAAACTATTGTTTCCCCCGCTGAACAATTGTGACTTGTTTTATGAGTTGTCAATGTTGACCACACATAGTGGAATTCTTTTGTCATATTCAATGACGCATGCAGGCTTTGGTTGGTCATTGTTTATGGTAGCCATAGTGTTCCACTACATATTGAAGGTATTCGTACTTGCTAGTTGATGAATAGTATTCACAAACCATTGTTTCCTCCTCTAGCCATTTTTGGCTCGTGTTATGAGTTGTCAAAGGTTACCACACAGATTGACATTCTTTGGTCATAGTCAGTGACATATACCTGATGTGTTTGGTCATTGTTTCCCTCTGATCATTTGTGACTCGTGTATGAGTTTTCAACGTTGACCACACACTGTGAAATTCTTTTGGTCATGGTTAGTGACATATGCCTACTTTGGTTTGACACTGTACATGGTTGCCACGCTGTGTCACTACGTATTGACTTTCTTTGTGCATTGTAGTTGATAGCTAGTTTTTCAAAACCATTGTTGCCCCCCTCTGACTATCTATGACTCGTGTTGTGAGTTGTCGACGTTGACCACATGAAGTGAAATTGTTTGGTCATGGTCAGTGACATATGCATACTTTGGTTGGTCACTGTGCATGGTAGCCATGCTGTGCTACTACATATTGAAGGTATTTGTACTTGCTAGTTGAGAACTAGTATTCACAAACCACTGTTTCCCACTTTGACCATTTATGACTCGTGTTGTGAGTTGTCAATGTTGACCACACATAGTGACATTCTTTCAACATATTCAGTGACACATGCATGCTTTGGTTGGTCATTGTGCATGGTAGCCACACACTGCCACTACATATTGAAGGTGTTCGTACTTGCTAATCGATAACTAGTATTCACAAACCATTTTCTCCCCCTCTGACCATTTGTGGCTCGTGTTATGAGTTGTGAAAGGTGACCCCACAAAGTGACATTCTTTGGTCATAGTCAGTGACATATGTCACTTTGGATGGTCATTGTACATGGTAGCCACTCCGTGCCACTTCTTATTGAATTTCCTTGTGCATGCTAGTTAATACCTGGTCTTCCCAACCATTGTTTCCCCCTCTGACCATTTGTGACTCGTATTATGAGCTGTCAACGTTGACCACACACAACGGATTTCTTTGGTCAAAGCTAGTACATATGCCTACTTTGGTTGGTCATTGTGCATGGTAGCCACACCATGCTACTACTGATTGAAGGTTGTTTTACTTGCTAGTTGAAAACTGAAATTCACAGACCATTGTTTTCCCCTCTGATCGTTTGTGACTTGAGTTATGGTTGGTGAACGTTGAACACCCATATTGAAATTCCTTGGTCATGGTTAGTGACATATGCCTAGTTTGGTTTTCCGGTGTGCATAGTAGCCACACCCTGCCACTACGTATTGAAGTTCTTTGTCTTTTATAGTCAATACATAGGGTTCCCAAGCCATTGTATCTCCCTCTGACCATTTGTGACTCGTGTTATGAGTTGTCAATGTTGACCACACATAGTGGACTTCTCTGGTCATAGTCAGTGACGTATGCATACGTTGTTTGGTCACTGTGCATGGTAGCCAGACTGTGCCACTACATACTGAAGGTATTTTTACTTGCTAGTCGATAACTAGTATTCACAAACCATTGTTTCCCACTCAGACCATTTATGACTCATGTTATGAGTTATCAATGTTTACCACACATAGTGATATTCTTTGGTCATGGTCAGTGACATATGCCTATTTTGGTTTGTCATCTCGTATGGTATCCACACCGTGCCACAACCTATAGCAGTACTTTGTATCAGCTAGTTGATATCTAGTATTTCCAAGCTATTGTTTCCCCGTCTGATCATTTTTGACTCGTGTTATGAGTTGTCAATGTGGACCACACATTGTGGAATGCTTTCGTCATAGTCAGTGCCACATTCATGCTTTGGTTGTTCATTGTGCATGGTAGCCACACTGTGCCACTACATATTGAAGGTCTTTGTAATTGCTAGTTCATAACTAGGATTCACAAACTATTGTTTCCCCCTCTAACCATTTTTGGCTCTTGTTATGAGTTGTCAAAGTTGACGACACATAGTGACATTATTTGGTTGTTTTCAGTGACATATGCCTACTTTGGTTGGTCATTGTACATGGTAGCCACACCGTGCTGCTTCTTATTGAAGGTCCTCTTGCTTGCTAGTTGTTTCCTGGTATTCCCAAACCATTGTTTCCCCCTCTGAACATTCGTAACTTGTATTATGAGTTGTCAACGTTGACCACACACAACAGATTTCGTTGGTCAAAGGCAGTACATATGCCTACTTTGGTCCGTCGTTGTGCATGGTAGCCATACCGTAATACTACTGATTGAAGGTCGTTGTACTTGCTAGTTGTCAACTGATATTACCAGACCATTTTTTCCCCCTCTGTCCGTTTGTGACTCGTGTTATGGTTGGTGAAGGTTGACCACCTCTATTGAAACTTTCGGGTCATGGTCAGTGACATATGCCTAGTTTGGTTGTTCAGTGTACATAGTAGCCACACTGTGCCACTACGTATTGAAGTTCTTTGTCGTTTCTAGTCAATACATAGGGTTCCCAAACCATTGTCTCTCCCTATGACCACTTGTGACTCGTGTTATAAGTTGTCAATGTTGACCACTCATAGTGGTCTTCTTTGGTCATAGTTAGTGACGTATGCATCGTTTGGTTGGTCACTGTGCATGGTAGTCACACTGTGCCACTACATATTGAAAGTATTTGCACTTGCTAGTTGATAACTAGTATTCACAAACCATTGTTTCCCACTCTGACCATTAGTGACTTGTGTTATGAGTTGTCAAAGTTTACCACACATGTTGACATTCTTTGGTCATGGTCAGTGATATATGCCTACTTTGGTTGGTCTTCGTGCATGGTATCTACACCGTGCCACTACCTATAGCAGATCTTTGTACTAGCTAGTTGATATCTAGTATTTCCAAACTATTGTTTCCCCCTCTGAACATTTTTTTCTCGTGTTATGAGTTGTCAATGTTGACCACACATAGTGGAATTCTTTCGTCATAGCTAGTAACACATGCATGATTCGGTTGGGCCTTGTGCATGGTAGCCACACTGTGCCACTAGATATTGAAGGTCTTTGTACTTGCTAGTTGATAACTAGTATTCACAAACCATTGTTTTCCCCTCTGACCATTTTTGGCTCGTGTTATGAGTTTTCAAGGTTGATTACACATAGTCACATGCTTTGGTCATGGTCTGTAAGATATGCCTAATTTGGTTGGTCACTATACATGGTAGCCACGCTGTGCCACTACTTCTTGAAGGTCCTTGTGCTTGCTAGATGATTCCTGGTGTTCCCAAACTACTGCTTCCCACTCTGACCATTCTTGAATCCTATTTTGAGTTCTCAACGTTGACCACACACAGCAGATTTCTTTGGTCAAAGGCAGTACATATGCCTACTTTGGTCGGTTATTGTGCATGGTAGCCACACTGTGCTACTACTGATTGAACGTCATTGTACTTTCTAGTTGAGAACTGATATTCCCAGACCATTGTTTCCCCCTCTGACCGTTTGTGACTCGTGTTATGGTTGGTGAACGTTGACCACCCTTATTGAAGTTCTTTGGTCATGGTCAGTGACATATGCCTAGTTTGGTTTTTCGGTGTGCATAGTAGCCACACCGTACCACTATGTATTGAAGTTCTTTGTCTTTTCTAGTTGATACACAGGGTTCCCAAACGTTTGTCTCTCCCTCTGACCATTAGTGACTCGTGTTATGAGTTATCAATGTTGACCGCACATAGTTGACTTCTTTGTCATAGCCAGTGTCGTATGCATATGTTGGTTGGCCACTTTGCATGGCAGCCACACTGTGCCAATACAGATTGAAGGTATTTGTACTTGCTAGTCGATAACTAGTATTCATAAACCATTGTTTCCCACTTTGACCATTTGGGACTTGTATTATGAGTTGTCAAAGTTTACCACATATGGTGACATTCTTTTGTCATGATCTGTGATATACGCCTGCCTTGGTTGGTCATCGTGCATGGTATCCACACCGTGCCACTACCTATAGAAGATCTCTGTACTAGCTAGTTGATATCTAGTATTTCCAAACTATTATTTCCCCCTCTGAATACTTTTGACTCATGTTATGAGTTGTCAATGTTGACCACACATAGTGGAATTGTTTCCTTATAATCAGTGACACATGCATGCTTTGGTTGGTCAATGTGCATGGTAGCCAGACTGTGCCACTACATATTGAAGGTGTTTGTACTTGCTAGTTGATAACTAGTATTCACAAACCATTGTTTCCCCCTCGGACCATTTTTGGCTTGTGTTATGAGTTGCCAAAGTTGACCACAAATGGTGACATTCTTTGGTGATGGTCAGTTACATACGCATAGCTTGGTTGGTCATTGTACATGGTAGCCATACCGTGCCACTAGTTATTGAAGGTCATTGTGCATGCTAGTTGATACCTGGTGTTCCCAACCAATGTTTCCCCCCTCTGACCATTCGTGACTTGTAGTATGAGTTGTCATTGTTGACCACACACAATGGATTTCTTTGGTCAAAGGCAGTACATATGCATACATTGGTCGGTCATTGTGCATGGTAGCCACACCGTGTTACTACTGATTGAAGGTTGTTATACTTGCTAGTCAAGAACTGATTTTTCCAAACCATTCTTTCCCCCTCTGACCATTTGTGACTCGTGTTATGGTTGGTGAACGTTGACCACCCATATTGGAATTCTTTAGTCATGGTCAGTGACATATGCCTAGTTTGGTTGTTTGGTGTGCATGGTAGCCACACCGTGCCACTTCGTATTGAAGTTCTTTGTCTTTTCTAGTCAATAGGTAGGATTCCCAAACCATTTATCTCTTTCTCACCATTTGCGACTCGTGTTATGAGTTGTCAATGTTGACCACACATAGTGGACTTCTCTGGTCAAAGTCAGTGACGTATGCATACGTTGCTTGGTCACTGTGCATGGTAGCCAGACTGTGCCACTACATGTTGAGGATATTTGTACTTGCTAGTCGATAACTAGGCTTCACAAGCCATTGTTTCCCACTCTGACCATTTGTGACTCGTGTTATGAGTTGTCAATGTTTACCACACATAATGACATTCTTTAGTCATGGTCAGTGACATATGCCTGCTTTGGTTGGTCATCGTGCATGGTATCCACACTGTGCAACTACCTATAGCAGATCTCTGTTCTAGCTGTTTTAACTTAGTATTTCCAAACTATTGTTCCCCCCTCAGAACATTTGTTACTTGTGTTATGAGTTGTCAATGTTGACTACACATAGTGAAATTCTTTGGTCACAGTCAGTGACACAAGCATGCTTTGGTTGGTCATTGTTCATGGTGGCCACACTGTGCCACTACATATTAAAGGTTTTTGTACTTGCTACTCGATAACTAGTATTCATAGATCATTGTTTCCCCCTCTGACCATTTTTGACTCGTGTTATGAGTTGTGGAAGTTGACCACACATAGTGGCATTCTTTGGTCATGGTCAGTGACATATGCCTTCTTTGGTTGGTCATTGTACATGGTAACCACACCGTGCCACTACTTATTGAAGCTCTTGTGCTTGCTGGTTCATACCTCGTGTTCCCAACCCATTGTTTCCCCCTCCCACTGTTTGTGACTCATATTATGAGTTGTCAATGTTGACCACACACAATGGATTTCTTTGGTCAAAGGCAGTACATATGCCTATCTTGGGCGGTCATTGTGCATGGTAGCCACACAGTGCTATTACAGATTGAACGTCATTGTACTTGCTAGTTGAAAACTGATATTCCCAGAACACTATTTTCCTCTTTCACCATTTGTGACTCGTGTTATGGGTTGCGAACATTGACCACCCATATTGAAATTCTTTGGTCATGGTGAGTGACATACACCTAGTTTGTTTGCTTGGTGTGCATAATAGCCACACCGTGCCACTACGTATTAAAGTTATTTTTCCTTTGTAGTTGATACATATGGTTCCCAAACCATTGTCTACCCCTTTGACCATTTCTGAATCATGTTAGGAGTTGTCTATGTTGACCACTCTGCAACCAGTTTGCACCACTCCGCAACCAGTTCCAACCAATTCGCAACCGGTTCGCACCACACCGCAACCAGTTTACACCACTCTGCAATCAGTTTGCACCACTCCACAACCAGTTCGCACCATTCCGCAACCAGTTTGCACCACTCGGCAGCCAGTTCGCACCACTCCGCAACCCATTTGCACCACTATACAACCAGCTCGCACCACTTCGTAACCAGTTCGCACCACTCCGCAATCAGTTCGCACCACTCCACAACGAGTTCGCACCAGTCCTCAACCAGTTCGCACCACTCCGCAACCAGTCCGTACCACTCCGTAACCAGTTCGCACCACTCCGCAACCAGTTCGCACCACTCCGCAACCAGTTCGCACCACTCCGCAACCAGTTCGCACCACTCCGCAACCAGTTCGCACCACTCCGCAACCAGTTCGCACCACTCCGCAACCAGTTCGCACCACTCCGCAACCAGTTCGTACCACTCCGCAACCAGTTCGAACCACTCTGCAACCAGGTTGCACCACTCAACAACCAGTGCGCACCCCTCCGCAACCAGTTTGCACCACTCCACAACCAATTCGCACCACACCGCAACCACTTCGCACCACTCCACAACCAGTTCGCACCACTCTGCAACCCGTTTGCACCACTCCGCAACCAATTCGCACCACCTGCAGCCAGTTCGCACCGCTCCGCAACCAGTTCACACCACTCCGCAACCAGTTTGCACCACCCGGCAACCAGTTCACACCACTCCGCAACCAGTTCACACCACTCTGCAACCAGGTGGCACCACTCCATAACCAGTTTGCACCACCCGCAACCAGTTTGCACCACTTTGCAAACAGTTTGCACTGCTCCGCAACCAGTTCGCACCACTCTGCAACGAGTTTGCACCACTCCACAACCAGTTCGCACCACTCCGCAACCAGTTCGCACCACTCCATAACCAGTTTGCACCACTCCGCAACCAGTTTGCACCACTCTGCAACCAGTTTGCACTGCTTCGCAACCAGTTCGCACCACTCTGCAACAAGTTTGCTCCACTCCGCAACCTGTTTGCACCACCCGCAGCCAGTTCACACCACTCTGCAACCAATTTTCACCACTCCGCAACCAGTTTGCACCACTCCGCAACCAGATTGCACCACGGCGCAACCAGTTCGCACCAGTCCGCAACCAGTTCGCACCACTCCGCAACCAGTTCGCTCCACTCAGCAACCAATTCGCACCACTACGCAACCAGTTCGCAACACTCCCCAACCAATTTGCAGCACTCCGCAACCAGGTCGCGCACAACCCACAGCTAGTTTGCACCACTCCGCAACCAGTATGCATCACTCCGCAACCAGTTCGCACCTCTCCGCAACCAGTTTGCACCACTCCGCAACCAGTTCGCATATCTCCACAACCAGTTCGAACCACTCCGCAACCAGTTCGCACCACTCAACAACCAGTTCGCACCACTCCGCAACCAGTTTGCACCACTCCGCAACCAGTTCGCACCACCCGCAGCCAGTTCGCACCGCTCCGTAACCAGTTTGCACCACTCCGCAACCAGTTTGCACCACTCGGCAACCTGTTCACACCACTCCGCAACCAGTTCGCACCATTCCATAACCAGTATGCACCACTCCGCAACCAGTTTGCACCACTCTGGAACCACTATGCACTGCTCCGCAACCAGTTCGCACCACTCTGCAACGTGTTTGCACCAGTCCGCAACCAGTTTGCACCACCTGCAGCCATTTCGCACCACTGCGCAACCAGTTTGCACCACTCTGCAACCAGTTTTCACCACTCCGCAACCAGTTTGTAACACTCCGCAACCCGTTCGCACCACTGCGCAACCAGTTCGCACCACTCTGCAACTAGTTCGCACCACTCCGCAACCCTTTCGCTCCACTCAGCAACCAGTTCGCAGAACTCAGCAACCAGTTTGCAGCACTCCGCAACCAGGTCGCACAACCCACAGCGCGTTTGCACCACTCCGCAACCAGTATGCACCACTCCGCAACCAGTTCGCACCACTCCGCACCCAGTTTGCACCACTCCGCAACCAGTTCGCATATCTCCACAACCAGTTCGAACCACTCCGCAACCAGGTCGCACCACTCAACAACCAGTTCGCACCCCTCCGCAACCAGTTCGCACCACTCCGCAACCTGTTCGAACCACTCCGCAACCAGTTCGCACCACTCCACAACCCGTCCGCACCACTCTGCAACCAGTTCGCACCACTCTGCAACCAGTTCGCACTACTCTGCAACCAGTTCGCACCACTCCGCAACCCGTCCGCACCACTCTGCAACCAGTGCGCACCACTCCGCAACCAGTTCGCACCACTCTGCAACTAGTTCGCACCACTCCGCAACCCGTTCGCACCACTCTGCAACCAGTTTACATAACTCCGCAACCAGTTCGCACCACTCCGCAACCTGTTCGAACCACTCCGCAACCAGTTCGCACCACTCCACAACCCGTCCGCACCACTCTGCAACCAGTTCGCACCACTCTGCAACCAGTTCGCACTACTCTGCAACCAGTTCGCACCACTCCGCAACCCGTCCGCACCACTCTGCAACCAGTGCGCACCACTCCGCAACCAGTTCGCACCACTCTGCAACTAGTTCGCACCACTCCGCAACCCGTTCGCACCACTCTGCAACCAGTTTACATAACTCCGCAACCAGTTCGCACCACTCCGCAACCTGTTCGAACCACTCCGCAACCAGTTCGCACCACTCCACAACCCGTCCGCACCACTCTGCAACCAGTTCGCACCACTCTGCAACCAGTTCGCACTACTCTGCAACCAGTTCGCACCACTCCGCAACCCGTCCGCACCACTCTGCAACCAGTGCGCACCACTCCGCAACCAGTTCGCACCACTCTGCAACTAGTTCGCACCACTCCGCAACCCGTTCGCACCACTCTGCAACCAGTTTACATAACTCCGCAACCAGTTCGCACCACTCCGCAACCTGTTCGAACCACTCCGCAACCAGTTCGCACCACTCCACAACCCGTCCGCACCACTCTGCAACCAGTTCGCACCACTCTGCAACCAGTTCGCACTACTCTGCAACCAGTTCGCACCACTCCGCAACCCGTCCGCACCACTCTGCAACCAGTGCGCACCACTCCGCAACCAGTTCGCACCACTCTGCAACTAGTTCGCACCACTCCGCAACCCGTTCGCACCACTCTGCAACCAGTTTACATAACTCCGCAACCAGTTCGCACCACTCCGCAACCTGTTCGAACCACTCCGCAACCAGTTCGCACCACTCCACAACCCGTCCGCACCACTCTGCAACCAGTTCGCACCACTCTGCAACCAGTTCGCACTACTCTGCAACCAGTTCGCACCACTCCGCAACCCGTCCGCACCACTCTGCAACCAGTGCGCACCACTCCGCAACCAGTTCGCACCACTCTGCAACTAGTTCGCACCACTCCGCAACCCGTTCGCACCACTCTGCAACCAGTTTACATAACTCCGCAACCAGTTCGCACCACTCCGCAACCAGTTCGCACCACTCTGCAACCAGTTTGCATGACTCGGCAACCAGTTCACACCACTCCGCAACCAGTTCGCACCACTCCGCAATCAGTTCGCAGCACTCCGAAACCTGTTCGAACCACTCCGCAACCAGTTCGCACCATTCCACAACCAGTTCGCACCACTTCGCAACCAGTTGGCACCACTTCACAATCAGTTTCTACCACTCCACAACCAGTTTGCACCATTCCGCAACCAGTCCACACCACTCCGCACCCAGTTCGCACCACTCCACAACCAGTTCGCACCACTCCCCAACCAGTTCACACCACTCTGCAACCAGTTCGCACCAAGCCACAACCAGTCTGCACCACTCCGCAACAAGTTGGCACCAACCTGCAACCAGTTTGCACCACTCTGCAACCAGTTCGCACCACTCTGCAACCAGTTCGAACCACCCCGCAACCAGGTTGCACCACTCAACAACCAGTTTGCACCACTCCGCAACCAGTTCGCACCATTCCGCAACCAGTTCGCACCACTCCGCAACCATTTTGCAGCACTCCGCAAGCAGTCCGCACCACCTGCAGCCAGTTTGCACCACTCCGCAACCAGTTTGCACCACTCCGCAACCGGTTTGCACCACTCTGCAACCAGTTAACACCACTCCGCAACCAGTTTGCACCACTACGCAACCAGTTCGCACCGCTCCGCAACCAGTTCGTACCACTCTGCAACCAGTTTGCACCACTGCGCAACCAGTTCGCACCACCCGCAGCCAGTTCACACCACTTCGCAACCAGTTCGCACCACTCTACAACCAGTTTTAACCCCTCCGCAACCAGTTCGCACCCTTCCGCAACCAGTTCGCACCACGTCGCAACCAGTTCGCACCACATCGCAACCAGTTTGCACCACTCTGCAACCAATTCGCACCACTTGGCAACCAGTTCCCACCACTCCGCAACCGGTTCGCACCACTCTGCAACCAATTCGCACCACTTGGCAACCAGTTCCCACCACTCCGCAACCGGTTCGCACCACTCTGCAACCAATTCGCACCACTTGGCAACCAGTTCCCACCACTCCGCAACCGGTTCGCACCACTCTGCAACCAATTCGCACCACTTGGCAACCAGTTCCCACCACTCCGCAACCGGTTCGCACCACTCTGCAACCAATTCGCACCACTTGGCAACCAGTTCCCACCACTCCGCAACCGGTTCGCACCACTCTGCAACCAATTCGCACCACTTGGCAACCAGTTCCCACCACTCCGCAACCGGTTCGCACCACTCTGCAACCAATTCGCACCACTTGGCAACCAGTTCCCACCACTCCGCAACCGGTTCGCACCACTCTGCAACCAATTCGCACCACTTGGCAACCAGTTCCCACCACTCCGCAACCGGTTCGCACCACTCTGCAACCAATTCGCACCACTTGGCAACCAGTTCCCACCACTCCGCAACCGGTTCGCACCACTCTGCAACCAATTCGCACCACTTGGCAACCAGTTCCCACCACTCCGCAACCGGTTCGCACCACTCTGCAACCAATTCGCACCACTTGGCAACCAGTTCCCACCACTCCGCAACCGGTTCGCACCACTCTGCAACCAATTCGCACCACTTGGCAACCAGTTCCCACCACTCCGCAACCGGTTCGCACCACTCTGCAACCAATTCGCACCACTTGGCAACCAGTTCCCACCACTCCGCAACCGGTTCGCACCACTCTGCAACCAATTCGCACCACTTGGCAACCAGTTCCCACCACTCCGCAACCGGTTCGCACCACTCTGCAACCAATTCGCACCACTTGGCAACCAGTTCCCACCACTCCGCAACCGGTTCGCACCACTCTGCAACCAATTCGCACCACTTGGCAACCAGTTCCCACCACTCCGCAACCGGTTCGCACCACTCTGCAACCAATTCGCACCACTTGGCAACCAGTTCCCACCACTCCGCAACCGGTTCGCACCACTCTGCAACCAATTCGCACCACTTGGCAACCAGTTCCCACCACTCCGCAACCGGTTCGCACCACTCTGCAACCAATTCGCACCACTTGGCAACCAGTTCCCACCACTCCGCAACCGGTTCGCACCACTCTGCAACCAATTCGCACCACTTGGCAACCAGTTCCCACCACTCCGCAACCGGTTCGCACCACTCTGCAACCAATTCGCACCACTTGGCAACCAGTTCCCACCACTCCGCAACCGGTTCGCACCACTCTGCAACCAATTCGCACCACTTGGCAACCAGTTCCCACCACTCCGCAACCGGTTCGCACCACTCTGCAACCAATTCGCACCACTTGGCAACCAGTTCCCACCACTCCGCAACCGGTTCGCACCACTCTGCAACCAGTTTGCACCACTCTGCAACCAGTTCGCACCACTCTGCAACCAGTTCGAACCACCCCGCAACCAGGTTGCACCACTCAACAACCAGTTTGCACCACTCCGCAACCAGTTTGCACCACTGCGCAACCAGTTCGCACCACTTCGCAACCAGTTCACACCATTCCACAACCAGTTCGCACAACTCCACAACCATTTTGCAGCACTCCGCAAGCAGTCCGTACCACCTGCAACCAGTTCGCACCTCTCCGCAACCAGTTTGCACCACTCCGCAACCAGTTTGCACCACTCCGCAACCAGATCACACCACTCCGTAACCACTTTGCACCACTCCACAACCAGTTCGCACCACTCGGTAACAAGTTTGCACCACTCCACAACCAGTTTGCACCACTACGCAACCAGTTACGACCACTCCGCAACCAGTTAGCACCACTCTGCAACCAGTTTGCACCACTCCGCAACCAGTTCGCACAACCCGCGGCCAGTTCGCACCACTCAGCAACCAGTTTGCACCTCTCCACAACCAGTTTTTAGCACTCCGCAACCAGTTTGTACCACACCGCAACCAGTTCGCACCACTCCACAACCAGTTCGCGCTACTCGGCAACCAGTTCGCACCACTCTGCAACCAGTTCGCACCTCTCAGCAACCAGTTCGCACCACTCCGCAGCCAGTTTGCACCACTCCGCAACCAGTATGCACCACTCCGCAACCAGTTCGCACCCCTCCCCAACCACCTCGCACCACTCCGCAACCAGTTTGCACAACTCCGCAACCTGTTCGCACCACTTTGCAACCAGTTCGCACCACTCTGCAACCAGTTTGCACCACTCCGCAGCCAGTTTGCACCACTCCGCAACCAGTATGCACCACTCCGCAACCAGTTCGCACCCCTCCCCAACCACCTCGCACCACTCCGCAACCAGTTTGCACAACTCCGCAACCTGTTCGCACCACTTTGCAACCAGTTCGCACCACTCTGCAACCAGTTTGCACCACTCCGCAGCCAGTTTGCACCACTCCGCAACCAGTATGCACCACTCCGCAACCAGTTCGCACCCCTCCCCAACCACCTCGCACCACTCCGCAACCAGTTTGCACAACTCCGCAACCTGTTCGCACCACTTTGCAACCAGTTCGCACCACTCTGCAACCAGTTTGCACCACTCCGCAGCCAGTTTGCACCACTCCGCAACCAGTATGCACCACTCCGCAACCAGTTCGCACCCCTCCCCAACCACCTCGCACCACTCCGCAACCAGTTTGCACAACTCCGCAACCTGTTCGCACCACTTTGCAACCAGTTCGCACCACTCTGCAACCAGTTTGCACCACTCCGCAGCCAGTTTGCACCACTCCGCAACCAGTATGCACCACTCCGCAACCAGTTCGCACCCCTCCCCAACCACCTCGCACCACTCCGCAACCAGTTTGCACAACTCCGCAACCTGTTCGCACCACTTTGCAACCAGTTCGCACCACTCTGCAACCAGTTTGCACCACTCCGCAGCCAGTTTGCACCACTCCGCAACCAGTATGCACCACTCCGCAACCAGTTCGCACCCCTCCCCAACCACCTCGCACCACTCCGCAACCAGTTTGCACAACTCCGCAACCTGTTCGCACCACTTTGCAACCAGTTCGCACCACTCTGCAACCAGTTTGCACCACTCCGCAGCCAGTTTGCACCACTCCGCAACCAGTATGCACCACTCCGCAACCAGTTCGCACCCCTCCCCAACCACCTCGCACCACTCCGCAACCAGTTTGCACAACTCCGCAACCTGTTCGCACCACTTTGCAACCAGTTCGCACCACTCTGCAACCAGTTTGCACCACTCCGCAGCCAGTTTGCACCACTCCGCAACCAGTATGCACCACTCCGCAACCAGTTCGCACCCCTCCCCAACCACCTCGCACCACTCCGCAACCAGTTTGCACAACTCCGCAACCTGTTCGCACCACTTTGCAACCAGTTCGCACCACTCTGCAACCAGTTTGCACCACTCCGCAGCCAGTTTGCACCACTCCGCAACCAGTATGCACCACTCCGCAACCAGTTCGCACCCCTCCCCAACCACCTCGCACCACTCCGCAACCAGTTTGCACAACTCCGCAACCTGTTCGCACCACTTTGCAACCAGTTCGCACCACTCTGCAACCAGTTTGCACCACTCCGCAGCCAGTTTGCACCACTCCGCAACCAGTATGCACCACTCCGCAACCAGTTCGCACCCCTCCCCAACCACCTCGCACCACTCCGCAACCAGTTTGCACAACTCCGCAACCTGTTCGCACCACTTTGCAACCAGTTCGCACCACTCTGCAACCAGTTTGCACCACTCCGCAGCCAGTTTGCACCACTCCGCAACCAGTATGCACCACTCCGCAACCAGTTCGCACCACTCGGCAACCAGTCCGCACCAATTGGTAACCAGTTTGCACCACTACGCAACCAGTTTGCACCAATCCACAACCAGTCCACACCACTCTGCAACCAGTTCACACCACTCCGCAACCCGTTCGCACCACTTCGCACCCAGTTCGCACCACTCCGGAACCAGTTCGCACCACTCCGCAACCAGTTCGCACCACTCCGCAACCAGTTCCTACCACATTGCAACCAGTTCGCACCACTCCGCAACCAGCTGGCACCACTCCGTAACAAGTTCGCACCCCTCCGCAACCAGTTCGCACCACTTAAAAACCAGTTGGCACCACTCCGCAACCAGTTTGCACCACTCCACAACCAGTTCGTACCACTCCACAACCACTTCGCACAACACCGCAACCAGATCGCACCACTCCGTAACCAGTTTGCACCACTCCGGAGCCAGTTCGCACCAATGTGCAGCCATTTTGCACCACTCCCCAACCAAGTTGCACCACCCGCAACCAGTTTGCACCACTACGCAACCAGTATGCACCACTCCGCAACCAGTTCGCACCACTCCCCAACCACCTCGCACCACTCCGCAACCAGTTCGCACCATTCCGCAACCAGTTCGCACTACTCCGCAACAAGTTCACAACACTCCGCAACCAGTTCGCATCACTTTGCAACCAGTTGGCACCACTCCGCAACCAGTTTGCACCACTCCGCAACCAGTTC
>SZWC01016944.1:28158-44676 GCA_023375785.1 Penium margaritaceum
CACCACTCCGCAACCAGTTCGCACCACTCTGCATCCAGTTCGCACCACTTCGCAACCAGTTGGCACCACTCCGTAACCTGTTGGCACCACACGGCAACCAGTTTGCACCACTCCGAAACCCATTCGCACCAATCTGCAACTAGTTCGCACCACCCCGCAACCAGTCTGCAGCACTCCGCAACCAGTTTGCACCTCTCGGCAACCAGTTCGCCCCATTTTGCAACCAGTTTGCACCACTCTGCAACGGGTTTGCACCACTTCAAAACCAGTTCGCACCACTCCGCAACCGGTTCGCACCACTCTGCAACCAGTTGTCACCACTCCTTAACCAGTTCGCACCACTCCACAACCAGTTTGCACCACTCCACAACCAGTTCACAACACTCTGCAACCAGTTCACACCACTCCCCACTTCGCACCCCGTTCGCACCACTCCGGAACCAGTTCGCACCACTCCGCAACCAGTTTGCACCACTCCGCAACCAGTTCGCACCACACCGCAACCAGTTCGCACCACTCCCAACCAGCTTGCAGCACTCCGCAACCAGTTCGCACCACCCCGCAACCAGTTCGCACCACACCGCAACCAGTTCGCACCACTCCCAACCAGCTTGCAGCACTCCGCAACCAGTTCGCACCACCCCGCAACCGGTTTGCACCACTTCACAACTAGTTTGAACCACTCCGCAACCAGTTCGCACAACTCCACAACCAGTTCGCACCACTCAATAACCAGTTCGCACCACTCTCCGTCCAGTTCGCACCACTTCGCAACCAGTTGGCACCACTCCGTAACCCGTTGGCACCACAGGGCAACCAGCTCGCACCACTTGGAAACCCATTCGCACCACTCCGCAACCAGTTCACACCACCCCGCAACCAGTCCGCAGCACTCCGCAACCAGTTCGCACCACTCGGCAACCAGTTCACACCACTTCGCAACCAGTTCGCACTACTCTGCAACCGGTTCGCACCACTTCAAAACCAGTTCGCACCACTCTGCAACCGGTTCGCACCACTCCGCAACCAGTTCTCACCACTCCTTAACCAGTTCGCACCACTGCACAACCATTTCGCACCACTCCACAACCAGTTCACACCGCTCTGCAACCAGTTCACACCACTCCGTAACCCGTTGCACCACTTTGCACCCAGTTCGCACCACTCCGGAACCAGTTCGCACCACTCCGCAACCAGTTTGCACCACTCCGCAACCAGTTCGCACCACTCGGCAACCAGTTCGCACCACTTCGCAACCAGTTCGCACCACTCTGCAACCGGTTCGCACCACTCCGCAACCAGTTCGCACCACTCGGCAACCAGTTCGCACCACTTCGCAACCAGTTCGCACCACTCTGCAACCGGTTCGCACCACTCCGCAACCAGTTCGCACCACTCGGCAACCAGTTCACACCACTTCGCAACCAGTTCGCACTACTCTGCAACCGGTTCGCACCACTTCAAAACCAGTTCGCACCACTCTGCAACCGGTTCGCACCACTCCGCAACCAGTTCTCACCACTCCTTAACCAGTTCGCACCACTGCACAACCATTTCGCACCACTCCACAACCAGTTCACACCGCTCTGCAACCAGTTCACACCACTCCGTAACCCGTTGCACCACTTTGCACCCAGTTCGCACCACTCCGGAACCAGTTCGCACCACTCCGCAACCAGTTTGCGCCACTCCGCAACCAGTTCGCACCACATCGCAACCAGTTCGCACCATTCCCAACCAGCTCGCCCCACTCCGCAACCAGTTCGCACCACTGCGCAACCCGTTTGCATCACTCTGCAACCAGTTTGCACCACTCCGCAACTAGTGTGCACCACCTGCAGCCAGTTCACACCACTCCGCAACCAGTATGCACCACTCAGCAACCAGTTCGCACTACCTTCCAACCACTTCGCACCACTCCGCAACCAGTTCGCACCACTCCGCAACCAGTTCACACCACTCCGCAACCAGTTCACACCACTCCGCAACCAGTTCGCACCACTCTGCATGCACTTCGCACCACTTCGCAACCAGTTGGCACCACTCCGTACCCAGTTGGTACCACACGGCAACCAGTTCGCACCACTCCAAAACCCATTCGCACTACTCCGCAACCCGTTTGCACCACCCCGCAACCAGTCCGCAGCACTCCGCAACCCGTTCGCACCACTCACCACTTCGCAACCGGTTCGCACCACTTCAAAACCAGTTCGCACTACTCCGCAACCGGTTCGCACCACTCCGCAGCCAGTTCTCACCACTCCTTAACCAGTTCACACCACTCCACAACCAGTTCGCACCACTCCAAAACCAGTCCACAGCACTCTGCAACCGGTTCGCACCACTCCCAACCAGCTCGCACCACTCCACAACCAGTTCGCACCACTCCAAAACCAGTCCACAGCACTCTGCAACCGGTTCGCACCACTCCCAACCAGCTCGCACCACTCCACAACCAGTTTGCACCACTCCGCAACCGGTTTGCACCACTCCACAACCAGCTCGCACCACTCCACAACCAGTTCACACCCCTCCGCAACCAGTTCGCACCACTCCACAACCAGTTCGCACCACTCCACAACCAGTTTGCACCACTCTGCGTCCAGTTTGCACCACTTCCCAACCAGTTGGCACCACTCCGTAACAAGTTGGCACCACACGGCAACCAGCTTCCACCACTCCAAAACCCATTCGCACCACTCCGCAACCAGTTCGCACCACCCCGCAACCAGTCCGCAGCACTCTGCAACCAGTTCGCACCACTCGGCAACCAGTTCGCACCACTCCGCAACCAGATCGCACTTCTCCATAACCAGTTCTCACCACTCCGCTATCAGTTGGCACCACTCCGCAACCAGTTCGCACCACTCTGCAACCAGTTTACACCACTCCGCGACAGGTTTTCACAACCCGCAGCCAGTTCGCACCACTCCGCAACCAGTATGCACCACTCCGCAACGAGTTTGCACTACTCCCCAACCACTTTGCACCACTCTGCAACCAGTTCGCACCATTCCGCAACCAGTTCGCACCACTCCGCAACCAGTTCACACCACTCTGCAACCAGTTCGTACCACTCCGCAACCAGTTCGCACCACTTCGCAACCAGTTGGCACCACTCCCCATCCAGTTGGCACCACTCCGCAGCCACTTTGCACCACTCCGCACCCAGTTCACACCACTCCGCAACCAGTTTGCACCACACCGTAACCAGTTCGCAGCACTCTGAACCAGTTCCCACCACTCCGCAACCAGTTCATACCACTCTCCAACCAGTTGGCACCACTCCAAAACCAGTTGGCACCACTCCGCAACAAGTTTGCACCACTCCGCAACCAGTTCGCACCACTCCACAAGCAGTTCGCACCACTCCCCAACCAGTTCGCACCACTCCGCAACCAGTTCGTACCACTCCGCAACCAGTTCGCACCACTCCGCAACCAGTTCGCACCACTCCGCAACCGGTTGGCACTACTTCACAACCAGCTGCACCACTCCGCAACCAGTTCGCACCACTCTGCAACCAGTTCGCACAACTCCGCAACCAGTTCGCACCACTTCGCAACCAGTTCGCACCACTCCGCAACCAGTTCGCACCACTCCGCAACCATCTCTCACCACTCCGTAACCAGTTCGCACCACTTTGCAACCAGTTTGCACCACTGCGCAACCAGTTTGTTCCACCCGCAGCCAGTTCGCACCACGCTGCAACCAGTATGCAGCACTCTGCAACCAGTTCGCACCACCCCCCAACCACTTTGCACCTCTCTGCAACCAGTTGCACAATTCCGCAACCAGTTCACACCAATCCGCAACCAGTTCACAACACTCCATAACCAGTTTGCACCACTCAGCAACCAGTTCCCACCACTTTCCAACCAGTTGGCACTACTCTGTAATCAGAAGGCACCACTCGGCAACCAGTTCGCACCACTCCGCAACCCATTCGCACCACTCCGCAACCAGTTCCAGCACCCCGCATTCAGTCCGCACCACTCCACAACCTGTTCGCACCACCCCGCAGTTTCACCACTCCGCAACCGGTTCGCACGACTCCAAACCAGTTCTGACCACTTCGTAAGCAGTTGGCACCACTCGGCTACCAATTCATACCACTCCACAACCCATTCGCACCACTCTACAACCAGTTCGCACCACCCCGCAACCAGTCCGCACCACTCCACAACCTGTTCGCACCACCCCGCAACCAGTTTGCACCGCTCTGCAACCAGTTCGCACCACTCCACAACCCGTTCCCATCACTCCGCAACCAGCTAGCACCACTTCGCAACCAGTTCGCACCACTCCGGAACCAGGTCGCACCACCCGCAGCCAGTTTGCACCACTCCGCAACCAGTTCGCACCAGTCCGCAACCATTTCGCACAACTCCGCAACCAGTTCTCTACACTACGCAGCCAGTTACACCACTCAGCAACCAGTTTGCACCACTCCCCACTGCGTTTGCACCACACGCAGCCAGTTCCCACCACTCCGCAACCAGTTGGCACCACTACGCAACCAGTTCGCACTACTCCGCAACCAGTCTGCACCACTCCGCAACCGGTTCGCACCACTCCGCAAACAGTTTGCACCACTCCGCAACTAGTTCACACCACCCCGCAACCAGTTTGCATTACTCTGCAACCAGTTCGCACCTCTCTGCAAACAGTTCGCACCTCTCTGCAACCAGTTCACACCACTCTGCAACCAGTTTGCACAACTCCGCAGCCAGTTTGCACCACTACATAACCACTTTGCACCACTCTGCAACCAGTTCGCACCACTCTGCAACCAGTTCGCACCACCCCGCATCTAGTTTGCACCACCCCGCAACCAGTTCCCACCACTCCGCAACCAGTTCGCACCACTCCCCAACCAGTTCGCAGCACTTTGCAACCAGTTCGCACCACTTAGCAACCAGTTCCCTCTACTCCACAACCAGTTCGCACCATTCCGCAACCAGTTCGCACGACTCCGCAGCCAGTTCGCACCACTCCGCAACCAGTTCACACCAGACCACAACCAGTTTGCACCACTCGCAACCAGCTAGCACCACTCCGCAACCAGTCTGCACCAATGCGCAACCAATTCCCACCACTCCGCAACCAGTTCGCACGACTCCGCAGCCAGTTCGCACCACTCCGCAACCAGTTCACACCAGACCACAACCAGTTTGCACCACTCGCAACCAGCTAGCACCACTCCGCAACCAGTCTGCACCAATGCGCAACCAATTCACACCACTCCGCAACTCGTTCGCACCAGTCCGCAACACGTTCGCACCACTCCGCAACCAATTTGCACCACTCCGTAACTAGTTCACATCAATCGGCAACCAGTTCGCATCACTCTGCAACAAGTTCGCAACTGTCCCCAACAAGTTCGCACCACTCCGCAACCAGTTCGCACCTCTCTGCAACCAGTTTGCACATCTCTGCAACCAGTTCACACCACTCTGCAACCAGTTCGCCCCACTCCGCAACCAGTTTGCACCACTCCACAACAAGTTCGCACCAGTCGGCAACCAGTTCGCAACCCTCCGCAACCAGTTCGAACCACCTCCCAACCAGGTTGCACCACTCCGCAACCAGTTCGCACAACTCCGCAACCAGTTCGCACCACTCTACAACCAGTTCGCACCACTCCGCAGCCAGTTCGCACTATTCCGCAGCCAGTTTGCACCACTCCGCAGCCAGTTTGATCCACTCCGCAACCAGTTCACACCACTCCACGACTAGTTTGCACCACTCCGCAACCAGTCTGCACCACTATGCAACCAATTCGCACCACTCTGAAATCCGTTCGCACCACTCTGCAACCAGTTCACACCATCCTCCAACCAGTTTGCACCACCCCGCAACCAGTTCGCACCAGTCCCCAACCCGGTCGCACCACTTCGCAACCAGTTCGCAGCACTCCGCAGCCAATTCACACCACTCCACAGCCAGTTCGCACCATCTGCAACCAGGTCGCACCACTCTCAACCTGTTTGCACCACTCCGCAACCAGTTCGCACCACTCCGCAACCAGTCGCACCACTCCGCAACCACTTCGCACCACTCCACAACCAATTCACACCACTCGGCAACCAGTTCGCAGCACTCCGCAGCCGGTTTGCAACACTCCGTACCCAGTTTGCACGACTCCGCAACCAGTTCGCACCACTCCGCAGCCAGTTCGCACCATTCCGTAACCAGTTCGCACCACTCCACAACCAGTTCGCACCACTATGCAACCAGTTCGCACCACTCCGCAACCAGTTCGCACCACTCCGCAACCTGTGTGCACCACTCCGCAACCAGTTTCCAACACTCCACAACCAGTTCGCACCACTCCGCAACCAGTTCGCACCACTCTGAACCAGTTTGCACCACTCTGCAACCGGTTCCCACCACGTCACAACCGGTTTGCACCACTCCGCAACCAGTTTGCACCACTCCACAACCAATTTGCACCACTTTGCAACCAGTTTGCACCACTCTGCAACCAGTTCCCACCACCCCGCGACCAGTTCGCACCACTCCGCAACCATTTCGCACCACTCTGCAACCAGGTCGCACCACTTTGCAACCAGGTCGCACCACTCTGCAACCAGTTCGCACTACTCCACAACCAGTTCACACCACTCCGCAACCAGTTTGCGTCACTCCACAACCTGTTTGCACCAATCCGCAACCAGTAAGCACCATTCCGCAACCAGTTTGCACCACTCCGCAGCCAGTTCGCACCACTCCACAACCAGTTGGCACCACTCCGCATCCAGTTTGCACCAATCCGAAACCAGTTCTCACCACTTTGAAGCCAGTTCGCACCACTCCGTAACTCGTTCGCACCACTCCACAACCAGTTCGCACCAGTCTGCAACCAGTTCGCACCACTCCGCAACCAGTTCGCACCACTCCGCAACCAGTTCGCACCACCCCGCAACCAGTTCGCACCACTTCAAAACCAAATTGTACCACTCCGCAACCAGTTCGCACCACTCTGCAACCAGTTCCCACCACTCCGCAACCAGTTCACACCTTCCACAAGCAGTCCGCACCACTCCGCAACCAGTTCGCAGCATTCCGCAATCAATTCCCACCACTGCGCAACCAAATTGCACCACTCCGTAACCAGTATGCACCACTCTGCAACCAGTTCCCACCACTCCGCAACCAGTTCACACCTTCCACAAGCAGTCCGCACCACTCCGCAACCAGTTCGCAGCATTCCGCAATCAATTCCCACCACTGCGCAACCAAATTGCACCACTCCGTAACCAGTATGCACCACTCTGCAACCAGTTCCCACCACTCCGCAACCAGTTCACACCTTCCACAAGCAGTCCGCACCACTCCGCAACCAGTTCGCAGCATTCCGCAATCAATTCCCACCACTGCGCAACCAAATTGCACCACTCCGTAACCAGTATGCACCACTCTGCAACCAGTTCCCACCACTCCGCAACCAGTTCACACCTTCCACAAGCAGTCCGCACCACTCCGCAACCAGTTCGCAGCATTCCGCAATCAATTCCCACCACTGCGCAACCAAATTGCACCACTCCGTAACCAGTATGCACCACTCTGCAACCAGTTCCCACCACTCCGCAACCAGTTCACACCTTCCACAAGCAGTCCGCACCACTCCGCAACCAGTTCGCAGCATTCCGCAATCAATTCCCACCACTGCGCAACCAAATTGCACCACTCCGTAACCAGTATGCACCACTCTGCAACCAGTTCCCACCACTCCGCAACCAGTTCACACCTTCCACAAGCAGTCCGCACCACTCCGCAACCAGTTCGCAGCATTCCGCAATCAATTCCCACCACTGCGCAACCAAATTGCACCACTCCGTAACCAGTATGCACCACTCTGCAACCAGTTCCCACCACTCCGCAACCAGTTCACACCTTCCACAAGCAGTCCGCACCACTCCGCAACCAGTTCGCAGCATTCCGCAATCAATTCCCACCACTGCGCAACCAAATTGCACCACTCCGTAACCAGTATGCACCACTCTGCAACCAGTTCCCACCACTCCGCAACCAGTTCACACCTTCCACAAGCAGTCCGCACCACTCCGCAACCAGTTCGCAGCATTCCGCAATCAATTCCCACCACTGCGCAACCAAATTGCACCACTCCGTAACCAGTATGCACCACTCTGCAACCAGTTCCCACCACTCCGCAACCAGTTCACACCTTCCACAAGCAGTCCGCACCACTCCGCAACCAGTTCGCATCACTCCGCAACCAGTTCGCACCACTCTACAACCAGTTCGCACCACTCCGCAACCAGTTGGCACCACTCCCACCCAGTACGCACCACTTCGCAACCAGTTCGCACCACTCTGCAGCCAGTTCGCACCACTCCGTTACCAGTTCTTACCACTCCACAACCAGTTCGTACCACTCTGAAACCAGTTTGCACCACTCCGCAACCCGTTTGCACCGCTCCGCAACCTGTTCGCACCAGTGCGCAACCAGTTCGCACCACTCCGCAACCCGTTCGTACCACTGCGCAACCAGTTCGCACCACTCCGCTATCCGTTCGCACCACTCCACAACCGGTTCGCACCAGTTCACAACCAGTTCGCACCACTCCGCAACCAGTTCGCACCACTCCGTAACCAATTCCCACCACTTTGCAACCAGCTGGCACCACTCCGCAACCAGATCGCACCACTTCGCAACCAGTTTGCACCACTCCCTAACCAGTTTGCACCACTCCGCAACCAAGTCGCACCACTCTGCAACCAGTTTGCACTACTCCGCAACCAGTTCGCACCACCCGCAGCTAGTCTGCACCACTCCGCAACCAGTATGCACCACTCCGCGACAAGTTTGCATCACTCTCCAACCAGTTTGCACCACTCCGCAACCAGTTCGCATCACTCCGCAACCAGTTCGCACCACTCCGCAACCAGTTTGCACCACTTCGCAACCAATTGGCACCACTCCGCAACCAGTTCGCACCACTCGGCAACCAGTTCGCACCACTCCACAACCAGTTCGCACCACTTCGCAACCAGTTCGCACCACTCCGCAACCAGTGTGCACCACTCCGCAACCAGTTTGCACCACTCTGCAACCAGTTCGCACCACTCTGCAACCAGTTGGCACCACTCCGCAACCAGTGTGCACCATTCCGCAACCAGTTTGCACCACTCCTCATCCAGTTTGCACCACTACACAACCGGTTCGCACCACTTGACAACAAGTTTGCACCACTCCGCAACCAGTTCGCATCACTCCGCAACCAGTTCGCACCACTCCGCAGCCAGCTCGCACCACTCCGCAACCAGTTCGCACCACTCGGCAACCAGTTCGCACCACTCCACAACCAGTTCGCACCACTTCGCAACCAGTTCGCACCACTCCGCAACCAGTGTGCACCACTCCGCAACCAGTTTGCACCACTCTGCAACCAGTTCGCACCACTCTGCAACCAGTTGGCACCACTCCGCAACCAGTGTGCACCATTCCGCAACCAGTTTGCACCACTCCTCATCCAGTTTGCACCACTACACAACCGGTTCGCACCACTTGACAACAAGTTTGCACCACTCCGCAACCAGTTCGCATCACTCCGCAACCAGTTCGCACCACTCCGCAGCCAGCTCGCACCACTCCGCAACCAGTTCGCACCACTCGGCAACCAGTTCGCACCACTCCACAACCAGTTCGCACCACTTCGCAACCAGTTCGCACCACTCCGCAACCAGTGTGCACCACTCCGCAACCAGTTTGCACCACTCTGCAACCAGTTCGCACCACTCTGCAACCAGTTGGCACCACTCCGCAACCAGTGTGCACCATTCCGCAACCAGTTTGCACCACTCCTCATCCAGTTTGCACCACTACACAACCGGTTCGCACCACTTGACAACAAGTTTGCACCACTCCGCAACCAGTTCGCATCACTCCGCAACCAGTTCGCACCACTCCGCAGCCAGCTCGCACCACTCCGCAACCAGTTCGCACCACTCGGCAACCAGTTCGCACCACTCCACAACCAGTTCGCACCACTTCGCAACCAGTTCGCACCACTCCGCAACCAGTGTGCACCACTCCGCAACCAGTTTGCACCACTCTGCAACCAGTTCGCACCACTCTGCAACCAGTTGGCACCACTCCGAAACCAGTTGGCACCACTCCGCAACCAGTGTGCACCACTCCGCAACCAGTTTGCACCACTCCTCATCCAGTTTGCACCACTACACAACCGGTTCGCACCACTTGACAACAAGTTTGCACCACTCCGCAACCAGTTCGCACCACTCCGCAACCAGTTCGCACCACTCCGAAACCAGTTCGTACAACTACACAGCCATTTACACCACTCTGCAACCAGTTTGCACCACTCTGCAACCAGTTGCCACCACATGCAGCCAGTTCGCACCACTCCGCAACCAGTTGGCACCACTACGCAACCAGTTCGTACCATTCCCCAACCAGTTTGCGCCACTCCGCAACGAGTTGGAACCACTCCGCAACCAGTTTGCACCACTCCGCAACCAGTTCCAACCATTCCGCAACCAGTTCGCATCACTCCGCAGCTAGTTCCCACCACTCCGCAACCAGTTCATACCACTTCACAACCAGTTCGCACTACTGCGCAAATAGTTCACACCACTCCGCAACCAGTCCGCACCAGCCCGCAACCAGTTCGCACCACTCCGCAACCAGTTTGCACCACTCCGCGACCAGTTCGCACCACTCTGCAACCGGCTCGCACCACTCCGCAACCAGTTTGCACCACTCCGCGACCAGTTCGCACCACTCTGCAACCGGCTCGCACCACTCCGCAACCAGTTTGCACCACTCCGAAACTAGTTCACACCACTCCGCAACCAGTTCGCACCACTCCGCGACCAGTGCGCAACACTTTGCAACCAGTTTGCACCACACCGCAACCAGTTTGCACCTCTCTGCAACCAGTTCACACCTCTCTGCAACAAGTTCACATCACTGTGCAACCACTTCGCACCACTCCACAACCGGTTTGCAACACTCCACGACCAGTTCGCACCACACTCCAACCAGTTTGTACAACTCCGCATCCAGTTTGCACCACTCCGCAACCAGTTCGCACCACTCCGCAACCAGTTTGCACCACTCCGCAACCAGTTCCCAACACTCCGCAACCAGTTCACACCACTCCGCAACCAGTTCGCACCACTCCGCAACCAGTTTGCACCACTCCGCAACCAGTTCCCAACACTCCGCAACCAGTTCACACCACTCCGCAACCAGATCGCACCACTCAGCAACCAGTTCGCACCACTTCGCAACCAGTTGGCATCAGTCCGCAACCAGTTGGCACCACTCCGCAACCAGTTCGCACCACTCCGGAACCTGTTCGCACCACTCTGCAACGAGTTCGCACCACTCCGCAACCAGGTGGCACCACTCGGCAACCAGTTTGCACCACACCACAACCAGTTCACACCACTCCGCGACCAGTTCGCACCATTCCATGACCGGTTCGCACCACTCCATAGCCAGTTCGCACCACTCTGTAACCAGTTTGCACCACTCCACAACCAGTTCGCACCACTCAGCAACCCGTTCGCACCTCTCCGCAACCAGTTTGCACAACTCCGCAACCAGTGCGCTCCACTCTGCAACCAGTTTGCATCATTCCGCAACCCGTTCGCACCACTCCGCAACCAGTTCGTACCACTCCGCAACCAATAAGCACCACTGTGTAACCAGTTCACACCACTCCGCAACCAGTTTGCACCACTGCACAACCAGTTAACACCACTCCGCAACCAGTTCGCACCACTTCGCAGTCAGTTTGCACCACTTCCCAACCAGTTTGCACCACTCCGCAATCAGTTCGCACCACTTCGCAACCAGTTCACACCACTCCGCAACCAGTCACACCACTGTGCAACTAGTTTGCACCACTCCGCAACCAGTTTGCACCATCCGCAGTCAGTTTGCATCTGCGCAACTTGTTCGCACCACTCCGGCACCAGTTTGCAGCACTCCGCAACCAGTTCACACCACTCCGCATCCTGTTTGCACCACTCCCCAACCAGTTGGCACCCCTCCGCAACCAGTTCGCACCACTCCGCGACCAGTTCGCACCACTCCGCAACCAGTTCGTACCACTCCGCAACCAGTTCGCACCACTTCGCAGCCAGTTTGCACCACTTCCCAACCAGTTCGCACCACTCCGCAACCAGGTTGCACCACTCCGCAACCAGTTTGCACCCCTCTGCAACCAGTCCGCACCACTCCGCAACCAGTTCACACCACTCCGCATCCTGTTTGCACCACTCCCCAACCAGTTGGCACCCCTCCGCAACCAGTTCGCACCACTCCGCGACCAGTTCGCACCACTCCGCAACCAGTTCGTACCACTCCGCAACCAGTTCGCACCACTTCGCAGCCAGTTTGCACCACTTCCCAACCAGTTCGCACCACTCCGCAACCAGGTTGCACCACTCCGCAACCAGTTTGCACCCCTCTGCAACCAGTCCGCACCACTCCGCAACCAGTTCACACCACTCCGCATCCTGTTTGCACCACTCCCCAACCAGTTGGCACCCCTCCGCAACCAGTTCGCACCACTCCGCGACCAGTTCGCACCACTCCGCAACCAGTTCGTACCACTCCGCAACCAGTTCGCACCACTTCGCAGCCAGTTTGCACCACTTCCCAACCAGTTCGCACCACTCCGCAACCAGGTTGCACCACTCCGCAACCAGTTTGCACCCCTCTGCAACCAGTCCGCACCACTCCGCAACCAGTTCACACCACTCCGCATCCTGTTTGCACCACTCCCCAACCAGTTGGCACCCCTCCGCAACCAGTTCGCACCACTCCGCGACCAGTTCGCACCACTCCGCAACCAGTTCGTACCACTCCGCAACCAGTTCGCACCACTTCGCAGCCAGTTTGCACCACTTCCCAACCAGTTCGCACCACTCCGCAACCAGGTTGCACCACTCCGCAACCAGTTTGCACCCCTCTGCAACCAGTCCGCACCACTCCGCAACCAGTTCACACCACTCCGCATCCTGTTTGCACCACTCCCCAACCAGTTGGCACCCCTCCGCAACCAGTTCGCACCACTCCGCGACCAGTTCGCACCACTCCGCAACCAGTTCGTACCACTCCGCAACCAGTTCGCACCACTTCGCAGCCAGTTTGCACCACTTCCCAACCAGTTCGCACCACTCCGCAACCAGGTTGCACCACTCCGCAACCAGTTTGCACCCCTCTGCAACCAGTCCGCACCACTCCGCAACCAGTTCACACCACTCCGCATCCTGTTTGCACCACTCCCCAACCAGTTGGCACCCCTCCGCAACCAGTTCGCACCACTCCGCAACCAGTTCGCACCTCTGCGCAACCAGTTCACACCACTCCGCAACCAGTCTGCACCACTCCGCAACCAGTTTGCACCACTCCGCAACCAGTTCGCACCACTCCGCAACCAGTTGGCACCATTCCGCAACCAGCTCGCACCACTCCGGAACCAGTTTGCACCACTCCGCAACTAGTTCACACCACTCCGCAACCAGTTCGCACCACTCCGCGACCAGTTCGCACCACTTCCCAACCAGTTTGCACCACACCGCAACCGGTTCGCACCTCTCTGCAACCAGTTGGCAACTCTCTGCAACAAGTTCACATCACTCTGGAACCAGTTCGCACCTCTCCACAACCGGTTTACAACACTCCACAACCAGTTCACACCACTCTCCAAGCAGTTGGCACAACTCCGCAACCAGTTTGCACCATCCCGCAACCAGTTTGCACCTCTCCGCAACCAGTTCGCACCACTCCGCAACCCGTTCGCACCACTCTGCAACCAGTTTGCACCACTCCGCAACCGGTTCACACCACCCACAGCCAGTTTGCACCACTCCGTTACCAGTTCGCACCACTCCGCAACCAGTTTTCACCACTCCGCAACCAGTTCACACCTCTCTGCAACCAGTTCGCACCACTCCACAACCAGTTCACACCACTCCGCAACCAGTTCGCACCACTCTGCAACCAGGTCGCACCACTCTGCAACCAGTTGGCACCACTCCGAAACCGGTTGGCACCACTCCGCAACCAGTTTGCACCACTTCGCAACCAGTTCGCACCACTCCACAACCAGTTCGCACCACTCCGCAACCAGTTCGCTCCACTCCGCAACCAGTTCGCATCACTTGCAGCCAATTTGCAAAACTCCGCAACCAGTTCAGACCACTCCGCAACCAGTTTGCACCAGTCCGCAACCCGTTCGCACCACTTTGCAACCAGTGGACACCACTCCGCAACCAGTGCGCACCACTCCGCAACCAGTTCGCACCACTCCGCACCCAGTTTGCACCACTCCGCAACCTGTTCCCACCATTCCGCAACCAGTTCGCACCTCTCCGCAACCAGTTCGCACCACTCCGCTACCAGTTCGCACCACTCCGCAACCAGTTCGCACCATTCCGCAACCCGTTCGCATCACTCCGCAACCAGTTCGCACCACTCCGCAACCGGTTCGCACCACTCCGCAACCGGTTCGCACCACTCCGCAACCGGTTCGCACCACTCCGCAACCGGTTCGCACCACTCCGCAACCGGTTCGCACCACTCCGCAACCGGTTCGCACCACTCCGCAACCGGTTCGCACCACTCCGCAACCGGTTCGCACCACTCCGCAACCGGTTCGCACCACTCCGCAACCGGTTCGCACCACTCCGCAACCGGTTCGCACCACTCCGCAACCGGTTCGCACCACTCCGCAACCGGTTCGCACCACTCCGCAACCGGTTCGCACCACTCCGCAACCGGTTCGCACCACTCCGCAACCGGTTCGCACCACTCCGCAACCGGTTCGCACCACTCCGCAACCGGTTCGCACCACTCCGCAACCGGTTCGCACCACTCCGCAACCGGTTCGCACCACTCCGCAACCGGTTCGCACCACTCCGCAACCGGTTCGCACCACTCCGCAACCGGTTCGCACCACTCCGCAACCGGTTCGCACCACTCCGCAACCGGTTCGCACCACTCCGCAACCGGTTCGCACCACTCCGCAACCGGTTCGCACCACTCCGCAACCGGTTCGCACCACTCCGCAACCGGTTCGCACCACTCCGCAACCGGTTCGCACCACTCCGCAACCAGTTCGCACCACTCCACAACCGGTTCGCACCACTTGACAACAAGTTTGCACCACTCCGCTACCAGTTCGCACCACTCCGCAACCAGTTCGCACCACTCCGAAACCAGTTCGTACCACTACACAGCCAGTTACACCACTCTACAACCAGTTTGCAGCACTCTGCAACCAGTTGCCACCACACGCAGCCAGTTCGCACCACTCCGCAACCAGTTGGCACCACTACGCAACCAGTTCGTACCATTCCCCAACCAGTTTGCGCCACTCCGCAACCAGTTGGAACCACTCCGCAACCAGTTTGCACCACTCCGCAACCAGTTCCCACCATTCCGCAACCAGTTCGCATCACTCCGCAGCTAGTTCCCACCACTCCGCAACCAGTTCATACCACTCCACAACCAGTTTGCACTACTTTGCAAATAGTTCACACCACTCCGCAACCAGTCCGTACCAGCCCGCAACCAGTTCGCACCACTCCGCAACCAGTTTCCACCACTCCGCAACCAGTTCGCACCACTCCGCAACCAGCTCGCACCACTCCGCAACCAGTTTGCACCACTCCGCAACTAGTTCACACCACTCCACAACCAGCACGCACCACTCCGCGACCAGTGCGCAACACTTTGCAACCAGTTTGCACCACACCGCAACCAGTTTGCACCTCTCTGCAACCAGTTCGCACCTCTCCGGCACCAGTTTGCAGCACTCCGCAACCAGTTCACACCACTCCGCATCCAGTTCGCACCACTCCACAACCAGTCGGCACCCCTCCGCAACCAGTTCGCACCACTCCACAACCAGTCGGCACCCCTCCGCAACCAGTTCGCACCACTCCACAACCAGCTCGCACCACTCCGCAACCAGTTTGCACCACTCCGCAACCAGTTTGCACCACTCCGGAACCCGTTCGCACCACACGCAGCCAGTTTGCACCACTCCGCAACCAGTTCGCACCACTCCGCAACCATTTTGCACCAATCCGCAACCCGTTCCTACCACTACGCAGCCAGTTACACCACTCCGCAACCAGTTTGCACCACTCTGCAACCAGTTTGCACCACACGCAGCCAGTTCGCACCAATCCCCACCCAGTTGGCACCACTACGTAACCAGTTTGTACCACTCCGCAACCAGTGCGCACCACTCCGCAACCTGTTTAAACCACTTTGCAACCAGTCGGCACCTCTCCGCAACCAGTTCGCACCATTCCGCAACCTGTTCGCACCACTCCGCAGCCAGTTCGCACCACTCCGCAACCTGCTCACACCACTCCACAACCAGTTCGCACCAATCTGCAACCAGTTCGCACCACTCGGCAACCAGTCTGCACCACTTCGCAACCAGTTTGCACCACTCTGCAACCAGTTCGCACCACTCCGCAACCAGTTCACACCACTCC
>SZWC01016944.1:47264-62694 GCA_023375785.1 Penium margaritaceum
CAACCAGTTCGCACCACTCCGCAACCAGTTCGCACCACTCCGCAACCAGTTTGCACCACTCCGCAACCTGTTTGCACCACTCTGCAACCAGTTCGCACCACTCGGCAACCAGATGGCACCACTCGGCAACCAGTTCGCACCACTCCACAACCAGTTCACACCACTCCGCGACCAGTTCGCACCATTCCGTGACCAGTTCGCACCAATCCGTAGCCAGTTCGCACCACTCCGTAACCAGTTCGCACCACTCCACAACCAGTTCGCACCACTCAGCAACCCGTTCCCACCTCTCTGCAACCAGTTTGCACGACTCCGCAACCAGTTCGCTCCACTCCGCAACCAGTTTGCATTATTCCGCAACCCGTTCGCACCACTCCGCAACCAGTTCGTACCACTCCGCAACCAATTAGCACCACAGTGTTACCAGTTCACACCACTCCGCAACCAGTTTGCACCACTCCACAACCAGTTAACACCACTCCGCAACCAGTTCGTACCACTTCGCAGTCAGTTCGCACCACTCCCCAACCAGTTTGCACCACTCTGCAATCCGTTTGCACCACTTCGCAACCAGTTCACACCACTCCGCAACCAGTCGCACCACTGTGCAACTAGTTTGCACCACTCCGCAACCCGTTCGCACCACCCGCAGCCAGTTCGCACCTCTCCCAACTTGTTCGCACCACTCCGGCACCGGTTTGCAGCACTCCGCAACCAGTTCACACCACTCCGCATCCAGTTCGCACCACTCCACAACCAGTTGGCACCCCTCCGCAACCATTTCGCACAGCTCCGCAACCAGTTTGCACCACTCCGCAACCAGTTCGCACCACTCCGCAACCAGTTTGCACCACTCCGCAACCAGTTCGCACCACTCCGGAACCAGTTCGCACCACACGCAGCTAGTTTGCACCGCTTTGCAACCAGTTCGCACCACTCCGCAACCGTTTTGCACCAATCCGCAACCCGTCGTACCACTACGCAGCCAGTTACACCAGTCCGCAACCAGTTTGCACCACTCCGCAACCAGTTCGCACCACACGCAGCCAGTTCGCACCAATCCGCACCCAGTTGGCACCACTACGCAACCAGTTTGTACCACTCCGCAACCAGTTTGCACCACTCCGCAACGAGTGCGCACCACTCCGCAACCAGTTCCCACCACTCAGCAACCTGTTTGCACCCCTTTGCAACTAGTTCGTACCACTCAGCAACCAGTTCGGACCATTCTGCAACCTGTTCGCACCACTCTGCAGCCAGTTTGCACCACTCCGCAACCAGTTCACACCACTCCACAACCAGTTCCCACCAATACGCAACCACTTCGCACCACTCCGCAACCAGTCTGCACCACTTCGCAACCGGTTTGCACCACTCTGCAACCAGTTCGCACCACTCCGCAACCAGTTCGCACCACTCGCAACTGTTCGCACCACTCCGCAACCAGTTCGCACCATTCCGCAACTAGTTTGCACCATTCCGCAACCAGTTTGCACCACTCTGCAACCAGTTCGCACCACTCCGCAACCAGTTCGCTCCACTGCGCCACCAGTTCGCACCACTCCGCGACCAGTTCGCACCAGTCCGCAACCAGTTCACACCACTCCGCAACCAGTCTGCACAACTCCGCAACCAGTTTGCACCACTCTGCAACCAGTTCGCACCACTCCGCAACCAGTTCGCTCCACTGCGCCACCAGTTCGCACCACTCCGCGACCAGTTCGCACCAGTCCGCAACCAGTTCACACCACTCCGCAACCAGTCTGCACAACTCCGCAACCAGTTTGCACCACTCTGCAACCAGTTCGCACCACTCCGCAACCAGTTCGCTCCACTGCGCCACCAGTTCGCACCACTCCGCGACCAGTTCGCACCAGTCCGCAACCAGTTCACACCACTCCGCAACCAGTCTGCACAACTCCGCAACCAGTTTGCACCACTCTGCAACCAGTTCGCACCACTCCGCAACCAGTTCGCTCCACTGCGCCACCAGTTCGCACCACTCCGCGACCAGTTCGCACCAGTCCGCAACCAGTTCACACCACTCCGCAACCAGTCTGCACAACTCCGCAACCAGTTTGCACCACTCTGCAACCAGTTCGCACCACTCCGCAACCAGTTCGCTCCACTGCGCCACCAGTTCGCACCACTCCGCGACCAGTTCGCACCAGTCCGCAACCAGTTCACACCACTCCGCAACCAGTCTGCACAACTCCGCAACCAGTTTGCACCACTCTGCAACCAGTTCGCACCACTCCGCAACCAGTTCGCTCCACTGCGCCACCAGTTCGCACCACTCCGCGACCAGTTCGCACCAGTCCGCAACCAGTTCACACCACTCCGCAACCAGTCTGCACAACTCCGCAACCAGTTTGCACCACTCTGCAACCAGTTAGCACCACTCCGCAACCAGTTCGCACCACTCCGCAACCAGCTCGCACCACTCCGCAACCAGTTTGCACCACTCCGCAACTAGTTCACACCACTCCGCAACCAGTTCGCACCACTCTGCGACCAGTTCACACCACATCGCAACCAGTTTGCACCACATTGCAACCAGTTCGCACCTCTCTACAACCAGTTCGCACCACTCTGCAACAAGTTCACATCACTCTGCAACCACTGCGCACCTCTCCACAAACGGTTTACAACACTCCACAACCAGTTCGCACCACTCTCCAAGAAGTTCGCACAACTCCGCAACCAGTTCGCACCACCCCGCAACCAGTTTGCACCACTCCGCAACCTGTTTGGACCACTCCGCAACCAGTTCGCACCACTCCCCACCATTTCCCAACACTCCGCAACCAGATCACACTACTCCGGAACCAGATCGCATCACTCAGCAACCATTTCGCACCACTCCGCAACCAGTTGGCACCACTCCGCAACCAGTTGGCACCACTCCGCAACCAGTTCGCACCACTCCGCAACCCCTTCGCACCACTCTGCAACCAGTTCGCACCACTCCGCAACCAGTTCGCACCACTCCGCAACCAGTTGGCACCACTCCGCAACCAGTTGGCACCACTCCGCAACCAGTTCGCAGCACTCCGCAACCCCTTCGCACCACTCTGCAACCAGTTCGCACCTCTCCGCAACCAGGTGGCACCACTCCGAAACCAGTTCGCACCACTCCACAACCAGTTCAGACCACTCCGCGACCAGTTTACACCATTCCGCGACCAGTTTGCACCACTCCGCAGCCCGTTCGCACCACTCCGTAACCAGTTTGCACCACTCCACAACCAGTTCGCACCACTCAGCAACCCGTTTGCACTTCCTCCGCAACCAGTTCTCACCACTCCGCAACCAGTTCGCTCCACTCCGCAACCAGTTTGCATCATTCCGCAACACGTTCGCACCACTCCGAAACCAGTTCGCACCACTCCGCAACCAGTTCGCACCACTCCGCAACCAGTTGACCCCACTCCGCAACCAGTTCGCACCACTTCCCAACCAGTTCACACCATTCCGCAACCAGTAGCACCATTCCACAACCAGTTCACACCACTCCGCATCTGGTACGCACCACTCCGCAACCAGTTCGCATCACCCGCAGCCAGTTCGCACCTCTCCGCAACTTGTTCACACCACTCCGCCACCAGTTTGCACCACTCCGCAACCAGTTCCCACCACTCCGCAACCAGTTCGCACCCCTCCGCAACCAGTTCGCACCACTCTGCAACTAGTTCGCACCACTCCGCAACCAGTTCCCACCACTCCGCAACCAGTTCGCACCCCTCCGCAACCAGTTCGCACCACTCTGCAACTAGTTCGCACCACTCCGCAACCAGTTCCCACCACTCCGCAACCAGTTCGCACCCCTCCGCAACCAGTTCGCACCACTCTGCAACTAGTTCGCACCACTCCGCAACCAGTTCCCACCACTCCGCAACCAGTTCGCACCCCTCCGCAACCAGTTCGCACCACTCTGCAACTAGTTCGCACCACTCCGCAACCAGTTCCCACCACTCCGCAACCAGTTCGCACCCCTCCGCAACCAGTTCGCACCACTCTGCAACTAGTTCGCACCACTCCGCAACCAGTTCCCACCACTCCGCAACCAGTTCGCACCCCTCCGCAACCAGTTCGCACCACTCTGCAACTAGTTCGCACCACTCCGCAACCAGTTCCCACCACTCCGCAACCAGTTCGCACCCCTCCGCAACCAGTTCGCACCACTCTGCAACTAGTTCGCACCACTCCGCAACCAGTTCCCACCACTCCGCAACCAGTTCGCACCCCTCCGCAACCAGTTCGCACCACTCTGCAACTAGTTCGCACCACTCCGCAACCAGTTCCCACCACTCCGCAACCAGTTCGCACCCCTCCGCAACCAGTTCGCACCACTCTGCAACTAGTTCGCACCACTCCGCAACCAGTTCCCACCACTCCGCAACCAGTTCGCACCCCTCCGCAACCAGTTCGCACCACTCCGCAACCAGTTCGCACCACTCCACAATCAGTTTGCACCACTCCGCAACCAGTTTGCACCACACCGCAACCAGTTTGCACCACTCCGCAACCAGTTCGCACCACTCCGGAACCAGTTCGCACCACCCGCAGCCAGTTTGCACCACTTCGCAACCAGTTCGCACCATTCTGCAACCATTTCACACCAATCCGCACCCAGTTCCTACCACTACGCAGCCAGTTACACCACTCCGCAACCCGTTTGCACCACTCCGCAACCAGTTCGCACCACACGCAGCCAGTTCGCACCAATCCGAAACCAGTTGGCACCACTACGCAACCAGTTCGTACCACTCCGCGACCAGTTTGCACAACTCCGCAAACAGTTCGCACCACTCCGCAACCAGTTCGCACCATTCCGCAACCTGTTCGCACCACTTTGCAACCAGTTCGCACCACTGCGCAACCAGTTCGCACCATTCTGCAACCTGTTCCCACCACTCCGAAGCCAATTTGCACCACTCCGCAACCAGTTCAGACCACTCCACAACCAGTTCGCACCAATCTGCAACCAGTTCGCACCACTCCGCAACCAGTCTGCACCCCTTTGCAACCAGTTTGCACCACTCCGCAACCAGTTCGCACCACTCCGCAACCAGTTCGCACCACTCTGCAACCGGTTCGCACCACTCCGCAACCAGTCTGCACCCCTCTGCAACCAGTTTGCACCACTCCGCAACTAGTTCACACCACTCTGCAACCAGTTCGCACCACTCTGCAACCGGTTCGCACCACTCCGCAACCAGTCTGCACCCCTCTGCAACCAGTTTGCACCACTCCGCAACTAGTTCACACCACTCTGCAACCAGTTCGCACCACTCTGCAACCGGTTCGCACCACTCCGCAACCAGTCTGCACCCCTCTGCAACCAGTTTGCACCACTCCGCAACTAGTTCACACCACTCTGCAACCAGTTCGCACCACTCTGCAACCGGTTCGCACCACTCCGCAACCAGTCTGCACCCCTCTGCAACCAGTTTGCACCACTCCGCAACTAGTTCACACCACTCTGCAACCAGTTCGCACCACTCTGCAACCGGTTCGCACCACTCCGCAACCAGTCTGCACCCCTCTGCAACCAGTTTGCACCACTCCGCAACTAGTTCACACCACTCTGCAACCAGTTCGCACCACTCTGCAACCGGTTCGCACCACTCCGCAACCAGTCTGCACCCCTCTGCAACCAGTTTGCACCACTCCGCAACTAGTTCACACCACTCTGCAACCAGTTCGCACCACTCTGCAACCGGTTCGCACCACTCCGCAACCAGTCTGCACCCCTCTGCAACCAGTTTGCACCACTCCGCAACTAGTTCACACCACTCTGCAACCAGTTCGCACCACTCTGCAACCGGTTCGCACCACTCCGCAACCAGTCTGCACCCCTCTGCAACCAGTTTGCACCACTCCGCAACTAGTTCACACCACTCTGCAACCAGTTCGCACCACTCTGCAACCGGTTCGCACCACTCCGCAACCAGTCTGCACCCCTCTGCAACCAGTTTGCACCACTCCGCAACTAGTTCACACCACTCTGCAACCAGTTCGCACCACTCTGCAACCGGTTCGCACCACTCCGCAACCAGTCTGCACCCCTCTGCAACCAGTTTGCACCACTCCGCAACTAGTTCACACCACTCTGCAACCAGTTCGCACCACTCTGCAACCGGTTCGCACCACTCCGCAACCAGTCTGCACCCCTCTGCAACCAGTTTGCACCACTCCGCAACTAGTTCACACCACTCTGCAACCAGTTCGCACCACTCTGCAACCGGTTCGCACCACTCCGCAACCAGTCTGCACCCCTCTGCAACCAGTTTGCACCACTCCGCAACTAGTTCACACCACTCTGCAACCAGTTCGCACCACTCTGCAACCGGTTCGCACCACTCCGCAACCAGTCTGCACCCCTCTGCAACCAGTTTGCACCACTCCGCAACTAGTTCACACCACTCTGCAACCAGTTCGCACCACTCTGCAACCGGTTCGCACCACTCCGCAACCAGTCTGCACCCCTCTGCAACCAGTTTGCACCACTCCGCAACTAGTTCACACCACTCTGCAACCAGTTCGCACCACTCCGCAACCAGTTCGTACCACTCCGCAACCAGTTTGCACCACTCCGCAACCAGTGCGCATCACTCCGCAACCAGTTCGCACCACTCAGCAACCTGTTTGCACCACTTTGCAACCAGTTCGCACCACTCCGCAACCAGTTCGTACCATTCCGCAACCTGTTCGTACCACTCCACAGCCAGTTCGCACCACTCCGCAACCAGTTCACACCACTCCAAAACCAGTTCGCACCAATCTGCAACCAGTTCGCACCACTCCGCAACCAGTCTGCACCACTTCGCAACCAGTTTGCACCACTCTGCAACCAGTTCGCACCACTCTGCAACCAGTTCCCACCACTCCGCAACCGGTGCGTACCACTCGCAACTGTTCGCACCACTCCGCAACCTGTTTGCACCACACCACAACCAGTTCACACCACTCCATAACCAGTTTGCACCACTCCACAACCAGTTCGCACCAGTCCGCAACCAGTTCACACCACTCCGCATCCAGTTCGCACCATCTGCAACCAGTTCGTACCACTCCGCAACCAGTTTGCTCCACACCGCAACCAGTTGGCATTACTCCGGAACCAGTTCGCACCACCCGCAGCCAGTTCGCACCATTCCGCAACCAGTTCGCACCACTCCGCAACCAATTCACACCACTCCAAACCAGTTTGCACCACTACGCAGCCAGAAGCACCACTCCCCAACCAGTTTGCACCACTCTGCAACAAGTTCGCACCACATGCAGCTAGTTCGCACCACTCCGCAACCAGTTGGCACAACTACGCAACCAGTTCGTACCATACCGCAACCAGTTCGCACCACTCCGCAACCAGTTGGCACCACTCCGCAACCAGTTTGCACCACACAGCAACCCTTTTGCACCATTCCGCAACGCATTCCCACCACTCCACAGCCAGTTCGCACCACTCCGCAACCAGTTCACACCAGTCCACAACCAGTTCGCACCACTGCGCAACCAGTTCACACCACTCCGCAACCAGTCTGCACAACTCCGCAACCAGTTTGCACCACTTTGCAACCAGTTTGCACCACTCTGCAACCAGTTCGCACCACTCCGCAACCAGTTTGCACCACTCCGCAACCAGTTTGCACCACTCCGCAACCGGTTCGCCCCACTTTGCATCCAGTTCGCACCACTCCGCAACTAGTTCACACCACTCCGCAACCTGTTCGCACCACTCCGCAACCACTTCACACCACTCCTCACCCAGTTCGCACCACTCCGCAACTAGTTCACACCACTCCGCAACCTGTTCGCACCACTCCGCAACCACTTCACACCACTCCTCACCCAGTTCGCACCACTCCGCAACTAGTTCACACCACTCCGCAACCTGTTCGCACCACTCCGCAACCACTTCACACCACTCCTCACCCAGTTCGCACCACTCCGCAACTAGTTCACACCACTCCGCAACCTGTTCGCACCACTCCGCAACCACTTCACACCACTCCTCACCCAGTTCGCACCACTCCGCAACTAGTTCACACCACTCCGCAACCTGTTCGCACCACTCCGCAACCACTTCACACCACTCCTCACCCAGTTCGCACCACTCCGCAACTAGTTCACACCACTCCGCAACCTGTTCGCACCACTCCGCAACCACTTCACACCACTCCTCACCCAGTTCGCACCACTCCGCAACTAGTTCACACCACTCCGCAACCTGTTCGCACCACTCCGCAACCACTTCACACCACTCCTCACCCAGTTCGCACCACTCCGCAACTAGTTCACACCACTCCGCAACCTGTTCGCACCACTCCGCAACCACTTCACACCACTCCTCACCCAGTTCGCACCACTCCGCAACTAGTTCACACCACTCCGCAACCTGTTCGCACCACTCCGCAACCACTTCACACCACTCCTCACCCAGTTCGCACCACTCCGCAACTAGTTCACACCACTCCGCAACCTGTTCGCACCACTCCGCAACCACTTCACACCACTCCTCACCCAGTTCGCACCACTCCGCAACTAGTTCACACCACTCCGCAACCTGTTCGCACCACTCCGCAACCACTTCACACCACTCCTCACCCAGTTCGCACCACTCCGCAACTAGTTCACACCACTCCGCAACCTGTTCGCACCACTCCGCAACCACTTCACACCACTCCTCACCCAGTTCGCACCACTCCGCAACTAGTTCACACCACTCCGCAACCTGTTCGCACCACTCCGCAACCACTTCACACCACTCCTCACCCAGTTCGCACCACTCCGCAACTAGTTCACACCACTCCGCAACCTGTTCGCACCACTCCGCAACCACTTCACACCACTCCTCACCCAGTTCGCACCACTCCGCAACTAGTTCACACCACTCCGCAACCTGTTCGCACCACTCCGCAACCACTTCACACCACTCCTCACCCAGTTCGCACCACTCCGCAACTAGTTCACACCACTCCGCAACCTGTTCGCACCACTCCGCAACCACTTCACACCACTCCTCACCCAGTTCGCACCACTCCGCAACTAGTTCACACCACTCCGCAACCTGTTCGCACCACTCCGCAACCACTTCACACCACTCCTCACCCAGTTCGCACCACTCCGCAACTAGTTCACACCACTCCGCAACCTGTTCGCACCACTCCGCAACCACTTCACACCACTCCTCACCCAGTTCGCACCACTCCGCAACTAGTTCACACCACTCCGCAACCTGTTCGCACCACTCCGCAACCACTTCACACCACTCCTCACCCAGTTCGCACCACTCCGCAACTAGTTCACACCACTCCGCAACCTGTTCGCACCACTCCGCAACCACTTCACACCACTCCTCACCCAGTTCGCACCACTCCGCAACTAGTTCACACCACTCCGCAACCTGTTCGCACCACTCCGCAACCACTTCACACCACTCCTCACCCAGTTCGCACCACTCCGCAACTAGTTCACACCACTCCGCAACCTGTTCGCACCACTCCGCAACCACTTCACACCACTCCTCACCCAGTTCGCACCACTCCGCAACTAGTTCACACCACTCCGCAACCTGTTCGCACCACTCCGCAACCACTTCACACCACTCCTCACCCAGTTCGCACCACTCCGCAACTAGTTCACACCACTCCGCAACCTGTTCGCACCACTCCGCAACCACTTCACACCACTCCTCACCCAGTTCGCACCACTCCGCAACTAGTTCACACCACTCCGCAACCTGTTCGCACCACTCCGCAACCACTTCACACCACTCCTCACCCAGTTCGCACCACTCCGCAACTAGTTCACACCACTCCGCAACCTGTTCGCACCACTCCGCAACCACTTCACACCACTCCTCACCCAGTTCGCACCACTCCGCAACTAGTTCACACCACTCCGCAACCTGTTCGCACCACTCCGCAACCACTTCACACCACTCCTCACCCAGTTCGCACCACTCCGCAACTAGTTCACACCACTCCGCAACCTGTTCGCACCACTCCGCAACCACTTCACACCACTCCTCACCCAGTTCGCACCACTCCGCAACTAGTTCACACCACTCCGCAACCTGTTCGCACCACTCCGCAACCACTTCACACCACTCCTCACCCAGTTCGCACCACTCCGCAACTAGTTCACACCACTCCGCAACCTGTTCGCACCACTCCGCAACCACTTCACACCACTCCTCACCCAGTTCGCACCACTCCGCAACTAGTTCACACCACTCCGCAACCTGTTCGCACCACTCCGCAACCACTTCACACCACTCCTCACCCAGTTCGCACCACTCCGCAACTAGTTCACACCACTCCGCAACCTGTTCGCACCACTCCGCAACCACTTCACACCACTCCTCACCCAGTTCGCACCACTCCGCAACTAGTTCACACCACTCCGCAACCTGTTCGCACCACTCCGCAACCACTTCACACCACTCCTCACCCAGTTCGCACCACTCCGCAACTAGTTCACACCACTCCGCAACCTGTTCGCACCACTCCGCAACCACTTCACACCACTCCTCACCCAGTTCGCACCACTCCGCAACTAGTTCACACCACTCCGCAACCTGTTCGCACCACTCCGCAACCACTTCACACCACTCCTCACCCAGTTCGCACCACTCCGCAACTAGTTCACACCACTCCGCAACCTGTTCGCACCACTCCGCAACCACTTCACACCACTCCTCACCCAGTTCGCACCACTCCGCAACTAGTTCACACCACTCCGCAACCTGTTCGCACCACTCCGCAACCACTTCACACCACTCCTCACCCAGTTCGCACCACTCCGCAACTAGTTCACACCACTCCGCAACCTGTTCGCACCACTCCGCAACCACTTCACACCACTCCTCACCCAGTTCGCACCACTCCGCAACTAGTTCACACCACTCCGCAACCTGTTCGCACCACTCCGCAACCACTTCACACCACTCCTCACCCAGTTCGCACCACTCCGCAACTAGTTCACACCACTCCGCAACCTGTTCGCACCACTCCGCAACCACTTCACACCACTCCTCACCCAGTTCGCACCACTCCGCAACTAGTTCACACCACTCCGCAACCTGTTCGCACCACTCCGCAACCACTTCACACCACTCCTCACCCAGTTCGCACCACTCCGCAACTAGTTCACACCACTCCGCAACCTGTTCGCACCACTCCGCAACCACTTCACACCACTCCTCACCCAGTTCGCACCACTCCGCAACTAGTTCACACCACTCCGCAACCTGTTCGCACCACTCCGCAACCACTTCACACCACTCCTCACCCAGTTCGCACCACTCCGCAACTAGTTCACACCACTCCGCAACCTGTTCGCACCACTCCGCAACCACTTCACACCACTCCTCACCCAGTTCGCACCACTCCGCAACTAGTTCACACCACTCCGCAACCTGTTCGCACCACTCCGCAACCACTTCACACCACTCCTCACCCAGTTCGCACCACTCCGCAACTAGTTCACACCACTCCGCAACCTGTTCGCACCACTCCGCAACCACTTCACACCACTCCTCACCCAGTTCGCACCACTCCGCAACTAGTTCACACCACTCCGCAACCTGTTCGCACCACTCCGCAACCACTTCACACCACTCCTCACCCAGTTCGCACCACTCCGCAACTAGTTCACACCACTCCGCAACCTGTTCGCACCACTCCGCAACCACTTCACACCACTCCTCACCCAGTTCGCACCACTCCGCAACTAGTTCACACCACTCCGCAACCTGTTCGCACCACTCCGCAACCACTTCACACCACTCCTCACCCAGTTCGCACCACTCCGCAACTAGTTCACACCACTCCGCAACCTGTTCGCACCACTCCGCAACCAGTTCGCACCACTCCCCAACCAGTTCGTACCACATCGCAACCAGTTCGCACAACTCCACAACCAGTTCCCACCACCCCGCAACCAGTTCGCACCACTCTGCAACCAGTTCGCACTACTCCGCAACCGGTTCGCACCACTTTGCAACCAGTTCGCACCACTCGGCAACCACTTCGCACCACTCCGCAACCAGTTTGCACCAATCCGCAACCTGTTTGCACCACTCCACAACTAGTTCACACCACTGTGCAACCAGCTCGCACCACTCCACAACCAGTTGGTACGATTCCGCACCCAGTTCGCACCACTCCGCAACCAGTTTGCACCACTCTGCAGCCAGTTCGCACCACTCCCTCACCAGTTCGCACCACTCAACAACCAGTTGGCACCACTCCGCAACCAGTTCGCACCACTCCGCAACCTGTTCGCACCACTCCGCAACCAGTTTGCACCACTCCACAACCAGTTCGCACCACTCCACACCAGTTCGCACCACTCCGCAACCAGTTCGCACCACTCCGCAACCTGTTCGCACCACTCCGCAACCAGTTTGCACCACTCCACAACCAGTTCGCACCACTCCACACCAGTTCGCACCACTCTAAACCAGTTCACAGCACTCTGCAACTGGTTTGCACCACTTCACAACCAGTTCACACCACTCCGCAATCAGTTCGCACCACTCCACAACCAATTCGAAACACTTTGCAACGAGTTTCCACTACTCAGCAACCAGTTCCCACCACCCCGCAACCAGTTCGCACCACTCCGCACCCAGTTCGCACCATTCCGCAACCGGTTCGCACCACTTTGCAACGAGTTCGCACCACTCCGAAACAGTTCGCACCACTCCACAACCAGTTCGCACCACTCCGCAACCAGTTTGCACCACTCCGCAACCCGTTTTCACCACTCCGCAACCAGTTTGCACCACTCCGCAGCCAGTTTGCACCACTCCACAACCAGTTTACACCTCTGTGCAACCAGCTCGCACCACTCCACAACCAGTTGGAACCATTCCGCACCCAGTTCGCACCACTCCGCAACCAGTTTGCACCACTCCGCAGCCAGTTCGCACCGCTCCGTAACCAGTTCGCACCACTCAACAACCAGTTCGGACCACTCCGCAACCAGTTCGTACCACTCCGCAACCAGTTCGTACCACTCCGCAACCAGTTCGTACCACTCCGCAACCAGTTCGTACCACTCCGCAACCAGTTCGTACCACTCCGCAACCAGTTCGTACCACTCCGCAACCAGTTCGTACCACTCCGCAACCAGTTCGTACCACTCCGCAACCAGTTCGTACCACTCCGCAACCAGTTCGTACCACTCCGCAACCAGTTCGTACCACTCCGCAACCAGTTCGTACCACTCCGCAACCAGTTCGTACCACTCCGCAACCAGTTCGTACCACTCCGCAACCAGTTCGTACCACTCCGCAACCAGTTCGTACCACTCCGCAACCAGTTCGTACCACTCCGCAACCAGTTCGTACCACTCCGCAACCAGTTCGTACCACTCCGCAACCAGTTCGTACCACTCCGCAACCAGTTCGTACCACTCCGCAACCAGTTCGTACCACTCCGCAACCAGTTCGTACCACTCCGCAACCAGTTCGTACCACTCCGCAACCAGTTCGTACCACTCCGCAACCAGTTCGTACCACTCCGCAACCAGTTCGTACCACTCCGCAACCAGTTCGTACCACTCCGCAACCAGTTCGTACCACTCCGCAACCAGTTCGTACCACTCCGCAACCAGTTCGTACCACTCCGCAACCAGTTCGTACCACTCCGCAACCAGTTCGTACCACTCCGCAACCAGTTCGTACCACTCCGCAACCAGTTCGTACCACTCCGCAACCAGTTCGTACCACTCCGCAACCAGTTCGTACCACTCCGCAACCAGTTCGTACCACTCCGCAACCAGTTCGTACCACTCCGCAACCAGTTCGTACCACTCCGCAACCAGTTCGTACCACTCCGCAACCAGTTCGTACCACTCCGCAACCAGTTCGTACCACTCCGCAACCAGTTCGTACCACTCCGCAACCAGTTCGTACCACTCCGCAACCAGTTCGTACCACTCCGCAACCAGTTCGTACCACTCCGCAACCAGTTCGTACCACTCCGCAACCAGTTCGTACCACTCCGCAACCAGTTCGTACCACTCCGCAACCAGTTCGTACCACTCCGCAACCAGTTCGTACCACTCCGCAACCAGTTCGTACCACTCCGCAACCAGTTCGTACCACTCCGCAACCAGTTCGTACCACTCCGCAACCAGTTCGTACCACTCCGCAACCAGTTCGTACCACTCCGCAACCAGTTCGTACCACTCCGCAACCAGTTCGTACCACTCCGCAACCAGTTCGTACCACTCCGCAACCAGTTCGTACCACTCCGCAACCAGTTCGTACCACTCCGCAACCAGTTCGTACCACTCCGCAACCAGTTCGTACCACTCCGCAACCAGTTCGTACCACTCCGCAACCAGTTCGTACCACTCCGCAACCAGTTCGTACCACTCCGCAACCAGTTCGTACCACTCCGCAACCAGTTCGTACCACTCCGCAACCAGTTCGTACCACTCCGCAACCAGTTCGTACCACTCCGCAACCAGTTCGTACCACTCCGCAACCAGTTCGTACCACTCCGCAACCAGTTCGTACCACTCCGCAACCAGTTCGCACCACTCCGCAACCAGTTTGCACCACTCCGCAACCAGTTTGCACCACTCCGCAACCAGGTCACACCACTCCGCAACCAGTTCGCATCACTTCGCAACCGGTTCCCACCACTTGACAACCAGTTCGAACCATTCCGCAACCAGTTTGCACCAATCCGCAACAAATGTGCACCACTTCGCAACCAGTTTGCACCACTCCGCAACAATTTCGCACCACTCCGCAACCAGTTCGCACCACTCCGCAACCAATTCGCAACACTCCGTAACCGGTTCCCAGGACTTCGGAACCAGTTCGCACCACTCCGCAACCACTTTGCACCACTCCACAAGCCGTTTGCACCACTCTGCAACCAGTTCGCACCACTCCGCAACCAGATCGTACCACTCTGCAACCAGTTCGCACCACTCCGCAACCAGTTCGCACCACTCTGCAACCCGTTCGCACCACTCCGCAACCAGTTCGCACCACTCCGCAACCAGTTCGCACCACTCTGCAACCCGTTCGCACCACTCCGCAACCAGTTCGCACCACTCCGCAACCAGTTGACACCACTCTGCAACCAGTTCGCACCACTCCGCAACCAGTTTACACCACTCTGCAGCCGGGTCCCACCACTCTGCAATTAGTTCGCACCACTCAGCAACCAGTTCGCACCACTCCGCAACCAGTTCGCACCACTCAGCAACCAGCTCGCATCACTTTGCAACCAGTCCACACCAGTCTGCAACCAGTTCGCACCACTCCACAACCAGTTCACACCACACCGCAACCAGTTCGCACCACTCCACAACCAGTTCACACCACGCCGCAACTAGTTTGCACCACTCCGCAACCAGTATGCACCACTCCGCAACCAGTTCGCGCCACTCA
>SZWC01016946.1:5266-19942 GCA_023375785.1 Penium margaritaceum
TTGACAACTCATAACACGAGTCACAAATGGTCAGGGTGGAAGAGAATGTTTTGTGCATACTAGTTATTGGCTAGCAAGTACAAATACCTTCAATATGTCGTGGCACAATGTGGCTTCAATGTACAGTAACCAACCAAAGTATGCATGTGTCACTAACCATGACCAACAAATTTCACTTCATGTGGTCAACGTTGAAAACACATAACAGGAGTCACAAATGGTCAAAGGGGAAAACAATGGGTTGGGAACACTAGTTATCAACTAGCAAGTACAAAGACCTTCAACAAGCAGTGGCACGGTATGGCTAGCGTGCACAGTGACCAACCAAAGGATGCATACGTCACTGACTATGACCGAATAAGTCCACTATGTGTGGTCAACATTGACAACTCATAACACGAGTCACAAAAGGTCAAAGGGAGAGACAATGGTTTGGGAAGCCTATGTATTGGCTAGAGAGGACAAAGAACATCAATACGTAGAGCCACGGTGTGGCTAACATGCACAACAAACAACCAAACTAGGCATATGTCACTGACCATGACCAGAGAATTTCAATATGGGTGGTCAACGTTGACCAACCATAACACGAGTCACAAACGGTCAAGACAGGAAACAATGCTATGGGAAAATCGGTTCTCAACTACTTAGTACAACGACCTTCAGTCAGTAGTAGCACGGTGTGGCTACCATGCACAATGATCGACCAAAGTAGGCATATGTACTGCCTTTGACCAAAGAAATCCGCAATGTGTGGTCAACGTTGACAACTCATAATACGAGTCACGTATGGTCTGAGGGGGAAACAATGGTTTTGGAACACCAAGTATCACATAGCAAGCACAAGGGGCTTCAATACGTTGTGGCACGGTGTGGAGACCATGCACGATGACCAACCAAAGTAGGCATATGTCACTGACCATGACGAAAGAATTTCACTTCATGTGGTCAACGTTGAAAACGCATAACACGAGTCACAAATGGTCAGAGGGGAAAACAATGGGTTGGGAACACTAGTTATCAACTAGCAAGTACAAGGACCTTCAACAAGCAGTGGCACGGTATGGCTAGCATGCACAGTGACCAACCAAAGGATGCATACGTCACTGACTATGACCGAATAAGTCCATTAGGTGTGGTCAACATTGACAACTCATAACACGAGTCACAAATGGTCAGAGGGAGGGACAATGGTAGGGGAAGCCTATGTATTGACTAGAAAAGACAAAGAACTCAAATACGTAGTGGCACGGTGTGGCTAATATGCACACCAAACAACCAAACTAGGCATATGTCACTGATCATGACAAGAGAATTTCAATATGGGTGGTCAACGTTGACCAACCATCACACGAGTCACAAACGGTCAGGAGAGGAAACAATGCTATGGGAATATTGGTTCTCAACTACCAAGTACAACGACCTTCAGTCAGTAGTAGCATGGTGTGGCTACCATGCACAATGACCGACAAAAGTAGGCATATGTACTGCCTTTGACCAAAGAAATCCGCTGTGTGTGGTCAACGTTTACAACTCATAATACTTGTCACAAATGGTCAGAGGGGGAAACAATGGTTTGGGAACACCAAGTATCACATAGCAAGCACAAGGGGCTTCAAACGTTGTGGCACAGTGTGAAGACCATGCACGATGACCAACCAAAGTAGGCATATGTCACTGACCATGACCAAATAATGTGAGTAAGTGTGGTAAACTTTGACAACTCATAACACGAGTCACAAATGGTCAGGGTGGAAGATAATGGTTTGTGCATACTAGTTATTGACTAGCAAGTACAAATACCTTCAATATGTCATGGCAAAATGTGGCTTCAATGTACAGTGACCAACCAAAGTATGCATGTGTCACTAACCATGACCAACAAATTTCACTTCATGTGGTCAACGTTGAAAACACATAACAGGAGTCACAAATGTTCAGAGGGGAAAAAAATGGGTTGGGAACACTAGTTATCAACTAGCAAGTACAAATACCTTAAACAAGCAGTGGCACGGTATGGCTAGCGTGCACAGTGACCAACCAAAGGATGCATACGCCACTGACTACGACCGAATAAGTCCACTATGTGTGGTCAACATTTACAACTCATAACACGAGTCACAAATGGTCAGAGGGAGAGACAATCGTTTGGGAAGCCTATGTATTGGCTAGAAAGGACAAAAAACTTCAATACGTAGTGCCACGGTGTGGCTAACATGCACACCAAACAACCAAACTAGGCATATGTCACTGATCATGACCAGAGAATTTCAATATGGGTGGTCAACGTTGACCAACCATAAAACGAGTCACAAACGGTCAAGAAAGAAAACAATGCTATGGGAATATCGGTTCTCAACTACCAAGTACAACGACCTTCAGTCAGTAGTAGCACGGTGTGGCTACCATGCACAATGACCGACCAAAGTAGGCATATGTGATGCCTTTGACCAAAGAAATCCGCTGTGTGTGGTCAACGTTGACAACTCATAATACGAGTCACAAATGGTCAGAGGGGGAAACAATGGTTTGGGAACACCAAGTATCACATAGCAAGCACAAGGGGCTTCAATACGTTGTGGCACAGTGTGGAGACCATGCACGATGACCAACCAAAGTAGGCATATGTCACTGACCATGACCAAATAATGTCACTAAGTGTGGTAAAGTTTGACAACTCACAACTCGAGTCACAAATGGTCAGGGTGGAAGGTAATGGTTTGTGAATACTAGTTATCTACTAGCAAGTACAAATACCTTCAATATGTAGAGGCACAATGTGGCTTCAATGCACAAGGACCAACCAAAGTATGCATATGTCACTGACCATGACGAAAGAATTTCACTTCATGCGGTCAACGTTGAAAACGCATAACACGAGTCACAAATGGTCAGAGGGGAAAACAATGGGCTCGGAAGACTAGTTATCAACTAGCAAGTACAAAGACCTTCAACAAGCAGTGGCACGGTATGGCTAGCGTGCACAGTGACCAACCAAAGGGTGCATATGTCATTGACTACGACAGAATAAGTCCACTATGTGTGGTCAACATTGACAACTCATAACACAAGTCACAAATCGTCAGAGCGAGAGACAATGGTTTTGGAGGCATATGTATTGACTACAAAGGACAAAGAACTCCAATATGCAGTGGCACGGTGTGGCTAATATGCACACCAAACAACCAAACTAGGCATATGTCACTAATCATGACCAGAGAACTTCAATATGGGTGGTCAATGTTGACCAACCATAACACGAGTCACAAACGGTCAGGACAGGAAACAATGCTATGGGAATATCGGTTCTCAACTACCAAGTACAACGACCTTCAGTCAGTAGTAGCACGGTGTGGCTACCATGCACAATAACCGACCAAAGGAGGCATATGTACTGCCTTTGACCAAAGAAATCCGCTGTGTGTGGTCAACGTTTACAACTCATAATACGAGTCACAAATGGTCAAAGGGGGAAACAATGGTTTGGGAACACCAAGTATCACATAGCAAACACAAGGGGCTTCAATACGTTGTGGCACGGTGTGGAGACCATGCACGATGACCAACCAAAGTAGGCATATGTCACTAACCATGAGCAAATAATGTCACCAAGTGTGGTAAACTTTGACAACTCATAACACGAGTCACAAATGGTCAGGGTGGAAGATAATGGTTTGTGCATACTAGTTATTGAGTAGCAAGTACAAATACCTTCAATATGTAGTGGCACAATGTGGCTTCAATGCACAGTGACCAACCAAAGTATGCATATGTCACTGACCATGACGAAAGAATTTCACTTCATGTGGTCAACGTTGAAAACGCATAACACGAGTCACAAATGGTCAGAGGGGAAAACAATGGGTTGGGAACACTAGTTATCAACTAGCAAGTACAAAGACCTTCAACAAGCAGTGGCACGGTATGGCTAGCGTGCACAGTGACCAACCAAAGGATGCATACGTCACTGACTACGACCGAATAAGTCCACTATGTGTGGTCAACNAAGTGTGGTAAACTTTGACAAGTCATAACAAGAGTCACAAATGGTCAGGGTGGAAGAGAATGGTTTGTGAATACTAGTTATATACTAGCAAGTACAAATACCTTCGATATGTCGTGGTACAATGTGGCTTCAATGCAAAGTGACCAACCAAAGTATGCATATGTCACTAACCATGACCAACAAATTTCACTTCATGTGGGCAACGTTGAAAACACATAACAGGAGTCACAAATGGTCAGAGGGGAAAACAATGGGTTGGGAACAATAGTATCAACTAGCAAGTACAAAGACCTTAAACAAGCAGTGGCACGGTATGGCTAGCATGCACAGTGACCAACCAAAGGATGCATACGTCACTGACTATGACCGAATAAGTCCACTATGTGTGGTCAACATTGACAACTCATAACACGAGTCACAAATGGTCAAAGGGAGAGACAATGGTTTGGGAAGCCTATGTATTGGCTAGAAAGGACAAAGAACTTCAATACGTAGTGGCACGGTGTGGCTTATGTGCACACCAAACAACCAAACTAGGCAAATGTCACTGATCATGACCAAAGAATTTCAATATGGGTGGTCAACGTTGACCAACCATAACACGAGTCACAAACGGTCAGGACAGGAAATAATGCTATGGGAATATCGGTTCTCAACTACCAAGTAAAGAGACCTTCAGTCAATAGTAGCACGGTGTGGCTACCATGCACAATAACCAACCAAAGTAGGCATATGTACTGCCTTTGACCAAAGAAATCCGCTGTGTGTGGTCAACGTTGACAACTCATAATACGAGTCACAAATGGCCAGAGGGGGAAACAATGGGTTGGGAACACCAAGTATCACATAGCAAGCACAAGGGGCTTCAATACGTTGTGGCATGGTGTGGAGACCATGCACGATGACCAACCAAAGTACGCATATGTCACTGACCATGAGCAAACAATGTCACTAAGTGTGGTAAACTGTGACAACTCACAACACGAGTCATAAATGGTCAGGGTGGAAGGTAATGGTTTGTGAATACTAGTTATCCACTAGCAAGTACAAATTCCTTCAATATGTCGTGGCACAATGTGGCTTCAATGCACAGTGACCAACCAAAGTATGCATGTGTCACTAACCATGACCAACAAATTTCACTTCATGTGGTCATCGTTGAAAACACATAACGGGAGTCACAAATGGTCAGAGGGGAAAANCACAGTGACCAACCAAAGGATGCATACGTCACTGACTACGACCGAATAAGTCTACTATGTGTGGTCAACATTGACAACTCATAACACGAGTCACAAATGGTCAGAGGGAGAGACAATGGTTTGGGAAGCCTATGTATTGGCTAGAAAGGACAAAGAACTTCAATACGTAGTGGCACGGTGTGGCTAGTATGCACACCAAACAACAAAACTAGGCATATGTCACTGATCATGACCAGAGAATTTCAGTATGAGTGGTCAACGTTGACCAACCATAACACGAGTCACAAACGGTCAGGACACGAAACAATGCTATGGGAATATCGGTTCTCAACTACCAAGTACAACGACCTTCAGTCAGTAGTAGCACGGTGTGGCTACCATGCACAATGACCGACCAAAGTAGGCATATGTACTGCCTTTGACCAAAGAAATCCGCTGTGTGTGGTCAACGTTGACAACTCATNATACGAGTCACAAATGGTCAGAGGGGGAAACAATGGTTTGGGAACACCAAGTATCACATAGCAAGCACAAGGGGCTTCAATACGTTGTGGCACGGTGTGGAGACCATGCACGATGACCAACCAAAGTACGCATATGTCACTGACCATGAGCAAATAATGTCACTAAGTGTGGTAAACTTTGAGAACTCATAACACGAGTCACAAATGGTCTGGGTGGAAGATAATGGTGTGTACATACTAGTTATCAACTAGCAAGTACAAATACCTTCAATATGTAGTGGCACTATGTGGCTTCAATGCACAGTGACCAACCAAGGTATGCATATGTCACTAACCATGACCAACAAATTTCACTTCATGTAGTCAATGTTGAAAATGCATAACACGAGTCACAAATTGTTAGAGGGGAAAACAATGGATTGGGAACACTAGTTATCAACTAGCAAGTACAAGGACCTCCAACAAGCAGTGGCACGGTATGGCTAGCGTGCACAGTGACCAACCAAAGGATGCATACGTCACTGACTACGACCGAATAAGTCCACTATGTGTGGTCAACATTGACAGCTCATAACACCAGTCACTAATGGTCAGAGGGCGAGACAATGGTTTGGGAAGCCTATGTATTGACTAGTAAGGACAAATAACTTCAATACGTAGTTGCACGGTGTGGCTAATATGCACACCAAACAATCAAACTAGGCATATGTCACTTATCATGACCACAGAATTTCAATATGGGTGGTCAACGTTGACCAACCATAACACGAGTCACAATTGGTTAGGATAGGAAACAATGCTATGAGAATATCGGTTCTCAACTACCAAGTACAATGACCTTCAGTCAGTAGTAGCACGGTATGCCTACCATGCACAATGACCAACCAAAGTAGGCATATGTACTGCCTTTGACCAGAGAAATCCGCTGTGTGTGGTCAACGTTGACAACTCATAATACGAGTCACAAATGGTCAGAGGGGGAAACAATGGTTTGGGAATACTTGCATCGACTAGCAAGTACAAAGACCTTCGATAAGTGGTGGCACGGTATGGCTACCATGCACAATGACCAACCAAAATATTCTTTTGTCGTTGAATATCATAAAAATAGTTTCACTGTGTGTTGTCAAATTTCCTTCTTACGGCTGGTCAAACGCAGCAATGGTTGAGAGGTTATTCAAGCTCGAAGTTGCAAAATTCACAACTCCGTCTGCATCAATTGTTTATGAATAAACTGAATTTGTTATCATTCATACTTTTGAGAACTACCCTATAATCTTACACCCCCTTATTTTATGCCCTTTACCCATAGGAACCCTTATAATGTCATTTGGACATCATATGAACACCATGTGAGTTGGCTTAGTGCTTATAGAGTTAGATTCTAGAGCGATAGGTCCTAGGTTTGAATCCTCGTATGCGCAATATAGAATAGGCTCGCAACCTGGGGGGGGGGCAACCGTGCTGTGATACCTCAACTCTACCTTCGAGTCTAAGCCATGGGGGGGGAGGGTAGGGGGGGTGTCATAATGCGGTCGCAAATCTATCCTCCAGGTCTTCCACAGAACATCCCTCTAGGGAGGTGGGAGGGAGTATTCCAGTGAAGGCACCTATGCGTAACAAATAAACAAAAACCGACCTGGTGTCAAAGGGAGAAACCTTTTGCTATTTATTGACTAGCAAGTGCAAATACTTTCAACAAGTAGTGGAACGTTGTGGCTACCATGCACAATGACCAACCAGATTAGGCATGTGCCACTTACCATGTTCAATTAATTTTACTATGTGTGGTCAACGTTGACAACCCATAATATGGGTCACGAATTGTCAGAGGGGGAAACAATGGGTTGGGAAAACTAGAAACCAACTACCGAGTACAACGACCTTCAGTCAGTAGTAGCACGGTGCGGCTACCATGCACAATTGTCAGAAGAATGCAGACACGAGAACTGCGGCAGAAGAAGCAAGCAGAAGCATCGGAACATGCACGTGTACGTCAGCAGAGTGATGTAAGCGAGAGCGGTCCGAGGAGTTAGTCGCGGGAGCTGATAGAGGCTGAGACGCGAGATAGCGGCGGTAGACGGGTTGATGTGTGAGAGAGAGATGGCAAGGTGAGTGATGGTTGGCGGAGTGTGAGAGCTGAGCGAAGGAGCGAGAGTGACGGAGCGAAGCGTTGAGAGTTGGCAAAGACAGGAAGTGCGAGGGAGGAGCAGAGCGAAGACACGACGGCAAAGCCGCGGAACCAAAGGGGAACAGGATGAGCAGAACTGTTCTGGTTAAACTAGGAGGGAATTAGCATCCTCCTTATATCACGACAGAACAGGACAAAACATATGTAACGGCTTCTTGTGCACTAGCCGGACGTGCTCACGGCCGGGCCGCTTATTAGGGGATTCCTCGGTAGGATGGCCGTTGATAGGTCGAGGACCGTTAACGGCTAGTCAGAGGTGATGACTGAGGTGGTTCTAAGCCGGAGCTGAACCGTTATTGAGGTTTTAATCTCGGGTGTGTCCCGCTCTGTCAGATTCATATTCCGACACCCCCCTTGAATCAGACAGACTATCTATGTGAGTAGGTTTGTTCCATGGTAATGGAGCGTCCTAGACCCCGAGAGGAAAGGAAGTATGACCACATGTCTCCAAGGTCCCCTGGATGTGCGTCAACAAGTGCATGATAGGTTCTGTGCATGACGGTTTTCAGTTCCCTGCATACTTGCTGGTTTGCCTCAGCGTACGACTCAGTCCGCTTTTCTGGTGGCCCAATGTAGAGTTGATCACCAAACAGACAGTCTGTCACACCGAGATGCAGGAGAAGAACTGGGTAGAGGAACCTATACACCTGCTCGACCCATTCCTGTGTTTGTGTCCTTCCTTCATATCGCCCAAAGGCGGGCAGAGGGTCAAGTTCGTCTGACATTGTGGGCAAAATTGTCATGTTGGTGCAGACGCCTTTGAGCCAGTGATGCCACCACCCCTCATGAAGTATCATGAGGCAAAGCATAGGGGTAGTTTAAGCTGTTCTGAAGTGCTGGTGATAGGAAGGATGCACAAGGGGTCGTAGTTGATCGCATGCTGCTTCAAATGTGATTCGTTGGATGTTCGTGGAATAGTCGTCCATTGCTGGGATTTGTCTGTCGGTGTTGTAATCGACAGATCCTCGGAGTAGGTTGACGAGTGAATGTTCATGAACTGACCATCCAGCAGCATGTGTCAGGGCAGAGGCAGACCATGTTTGTACGTTGGAACCGTCTTCGGTGAGTATGTTATTTTGGGGAGAAGGTGGAGTGGCCATGACGGTGGTTGGTGTGGAAGTTCGTCAGAGGTGTGAGGTACAGTCAGTCAGTAAAACAGTTGAGTTGAGTAGAGGATGAGGCTGATGGTAGGGAACGATAGATGGTAGGGTAGTTCCAGGGTGAAGTTCGAAATTTTCAGCGTGGACGCAGGTTGTCGCAGAACAGCCGATGCAACCGGGCGGATCCTCGTGCCGAGTAGAAAGGAAGTGGATGACGGCGGAGGAATGATGGATGGCAGAGTGGGGTGCAGGGGCGAGCCGCGTGCGTTGAAGAAGCTTTGGCGTGGGTGCAGGTCATCGTGGGTGCAGACTGTTGCCCAGTAAGGAGGTTAAACAGATCTTTGAGGCAGGTGATGGCGAGGAGGATGGAGGAATGATGGATGATGTAGTGGGCACACGGGTGAGACCACGTGCGTGATGGATGTTTTCGGCGTGGACGCAGGTTGTCGCGGAAAAGGCGATGCTACCGGGCGGATCCTTGTGCCGTTCACAGATGCTGACGATTGCTGATGAGTTTGAGGCTGATGATGATGGAGTGGGCGCAGGGGCATACCGCGTGCGCTGATGGAAGGTTTCGGCGTGGGCGCAGGTCGTCGTGACTCGAGCGATGCGACCGGGCGGATCCTTGTGCCGAGCTGAGAGTGATTTGCGGAAGCCGAGGAAGCGATTGATGGATGAGTGGGCGCAGGTGCGAAACCACGTGCGCTGAATGAAGTTTTGGCGTGGGTGCAGGCCGTCGCGGAAAAAGGCGATGCGGCCGGGCGGATCCTTGTGCCGGGCTGAAGTTGACGCTGAAGCGGAGGAAACGATTGATTGATGAGTGGACGCAGGGGCGAAACCACGTGCGCTGCGAAGTTTTTGGCGTGGGCGCAGGTCGTCGTGAAAAGGCGATGCGACTGGGCGGATCCTTGTGCCGAGCTGAGACCGATTTGTGGAAACGGAGGAATCAATTGATGTGGTGAGTGGGCGCAGGGGCGAAACCACGTGCGCGATAAAGCGATGCTGATGCTGATAATTGATGGAAGGCGGCGCAGAGGATGCTGATGATGATGAGGAGACAAATCCGGAGGCGGCGCGGATGATACTGATGATGGAGAGGCAGAGATGAGGCAGGAACGGGCGGCTGATGAAGTAGAGGAAACTGGAGCGAGGAGGAAGAGGAGGGATGACGGAGGCGAGTGGAGATTAAGGCCGAAGGTTGGTGATGATGGAGGAGACGAAAGATAGAGAGCGACGCAAGCGGAGGGAGCGGAGATGAGATGCGGCGCAGCAGGTGGAGGCAGAGCGTCGCAACTTCTTCTGCGTTCAGGAGAGTGATGGCTTGTTCCCCAGTTGGCTCGGAAGTGGGAGCAGGAAGACTGGTGGTGTCCGATGTCCTGTGAGCTGGAAGATGTTGGTTGCGGTAGAGGGAGTCAGGCAGCAGGCAGGGATACTAGACCACTGGAGTCAGGAGAGTGACGGCTTGTTCCCCAGTTGGCTCGGAAATGGGAGGAGGAAGAATGGTGGTGTCCAATATCCTGACAGCGACAGTTTTGGCTGCAGCTGCTGACGAGGCAAGGAGGCGATGCGAGAAGGCGGCTCAAGACGACAGATGCGGGCAAGATGAAGATGGCGGCGAGGAAGGAGCAGATGAAGCTGATGAGGCAGGATGAAAGGGAGGAGATGCCAGCGGAGGCAGATGCGGTGCGGTGGCGGCGGATGGGAGGCGGCAGGAAGCTTCTTGGTAGTTGACGGCAGGTGGCAGCTTGAGAGTTGCTTGCGGCTGATGTGGGCGACTCGTCACCGCTTGTTAGCCACGGGCGCGGAAATGGGCGCAGGGCCTCCTCAGGATGACAAGGCGTTTCTTCAGCGTGGAGAACTCGTCAGGCAACGTTCTTGATGTCAGCTGCGGACGAAGCGGCGAGGCGCAAGGTGATGGCGGTGGCGGCGGGGAGAATGTGGGTCGAAGTAATGAAGCAAGGATGACGGCAGAGCGATGATGCGGTCACAGGACTCAAGGTGATATTACCTGAAGCTCCGATACCATGTCAGAAGAATGCAGACACGAGAACAGCGGCAGAAGAAGCAAGCAGAAGCATCGGAACATGCACGTATACGTCAGCAGAGTGACGTAAGCGAGAGCGGTCCGAGGAGTTACTCGCGGGAGCTGATAGAGGCTGAGACGCGAGATAGCGGTGGTAGACGGGTTGATGTGAGAGTGAGAGATGGCGAGGTGAGTGATGGTTGGCGGAGTGTGAGAGCTGAGCGAAGGAGCGAGAGTGACGGAGTGAAGCGTTGAGAGTTGGCAAAGACAGGAAGTACGAGGGACGAGCAGAGCGAACACACGGCGGCGAAGCCGTGGAACTAAAGGGGAACAGGATGAGCAGAACTGTTATAGTTAAACTAGGAGGGAATGAACATCCTCCTTATATCACGACAGAACAGGATAAAACATATGCAACGGCTTCTTGTGAACTAGCCGGATGTGCTTAGTGGCACAATGTGGCTTCAATGCACAGTGACCAACCAAAGTATGCATATGTCACTAACCTTGACACACCATATTTCACTTCATGTGGTCAATGTTGAAAACGCATAACACGAGTCACAAATGGTCAGAGGGGAAAACAATGGATTGGGAACACTAGTTATCAACTAGCAAGTACAAAAACCTTCAACAAGCAGTGGCACGGTATGGCTAGCGTGCACAGTGACCAACAAAAGGATGCATACATCACTGACTACGACCGAATAAGTCCACTATGTGTGGTCAACATTGACAACTCATAACACCAGTCACCAATGGTCAGAGGGAGAGACAATGGTTTAAGAAGCATATGTATTGACTAGAAAGGACAAAGAACTTTAATACGTATTGGCATGGTGTGGCTAATATGCACACCAAACAACCAAACTAGGCATATGTCACTGATCATGACCACAGAATTTCAATATGGGTGGTCAACGTTGACCAACCATAACACGAGTCACAAACGGTCAGGACAGGAAACAATGCTATGGGAATATCGGTTCTCAACTACCAAGTACAACGACCTTCAGTCAGTAGTAGCACGGTGTGGCTACCATGCACAATGACCGACAAAAGTAGGCATATGCACTGCCTTTGACCAAAGAAATCCGTTGTGTGTGGTCAACGTTTACAACTCATAATACNTCACAAATGGTCAGAGGGGGAAACAATGGTTTGGGAACACCAAGTATCACATAGCAAGCACAAGGGGCTTCAATACGTTGTGGCACGGTGTGGAGACCATGCACGATGACCAACCAAAGTAGGCATATGTCACTGACCATGACCAAATAATGTCACTAAGTGTGGTAAACTTTGACAACTCACAACACGAGTCACAAATGGTCAGGGTGGAAGGTAATGGTTTGTGAATACTAGTTATCTACTAGCAAGTACAAATACCTTCAATATGTAGTGGCACAATGTGGCTTCAATGCACAGTGACCAACCAAAGTATGCATATGTCACTGACCATGACAAAAGAATATCACTTCACGTGGTCAACGTTCAAAACGCATAACACGAGTCACAAATGGTCAGAGGGGAAAACAATGGGTTGGGAACACTAGTTATCAACTAGTAAGTACAAAGACCTTCAATAAGCAGTGGCACAGTATGGCTAGTGTGCACAGTGACCAACCAAAGGATGCATACGTCACTGACTACGACCGAATAAGTCCACTATGTGTGGTGAACATTGACAACTCATAAAACGAGTCACAAATGGTCAGAGGGAGAGACAATGGTTTGGGAAGCCCATGTATTGGCTAGAAAGGACGTAAAACTTCGATACATAGTGGCACGGTGTGGCTAATATGCACAACAAACAATCAAATTAGGCATATGTCACTGATCATGACCAGAGAATTTCAATATGGGTGGTCAACGTTGACCAACCATAACACGAGTCACAAACGGTCAGGANCCAAAGTAGGCATATGTACTGCCTTTGACCAAAGAAATCCGCTGTGTGTGGTCACCGTTGACATATCATAATACGAGTCACAAATGGTCAGAGGGGGAAACAATGGTTTGGGAACACCAAGTATCACATAGCAAGCACAAGGGGCTTCAATACGTTTTGGCACGGTGTGGAGACCATGCACGATGACCAACCAAAGTAGGCATATGTCACTGACGATGACCAAATAATGTCACTAAGTGTGGTAAACTTTGACAACTCATAACACGAGTCATAAATGGTCAGGGTGGAAGATAATGGTTTGTGCATACTAGTTATTGACAAGCAAGTACAAATACCTTCAATATGTCATGGCACAATGTGGCTTCAATGCACAGTGACCAACCAAAGTATGCATGTGTCACTAACCATGACCAACAAATTTCACTTCATGTGGTCAACGTTGAAAAAACACATAACAAAAGTCACAAATGGTCAGAGGGGAGAACAATGGGTTGGGAACACTAGTTATCAACTAGCAAGTACAAAGACCTTCAACAAGCAGTGGCACGGTATGGCAAGCGTGCACAGTGACCAACCAAAGGATGCATACGTCACTGACTACGACCGAATAAGTCCACTATGTCTGGTCAACATTGACAACTCATAACACCAGTCACAAATTGTCAGAGGGAGAGACAATGGTTTGGGAAGCCTATGTATTGACTAGAAAGGACAAAGAACTTCAATACGTAGTGGCACGGTGTGGCTAATATGCACACCAAACAACCAAACTAGGCATATGTCACTGATCATGACCACAGAATTTCAATATGGGTGGTCAACGTTGACCAACCATAACACGGGTCACAAACGGTCAGGAGAGGAAACAATGCTATGAGAATATCGGTTCTCAACTACCAAGAACAACGACCTTAAGTCAGTAGTAGCACGTTGTGGCTAGCATGCACACTGACCGGCCAAAGTAGGCATATGTACTGCCTTTGACCAAAGAAATCCGCTGTGTGTGGTCAACGTTGACAACTCATAATACGAGTCACAAATGGTCAGAGGGGGAAACAATGGTTTGGGAACACCAAGTATCACATAGCAAGCATAAGGGGCTTCAATACGTTGTGGCACGGTGTGGAGACCATGCACGATGACCAACCAAAGTAGGCATATGTCACTGACCATGACGAAAGAATTTCACTGAATGTGGTCAACGTTGAAAACGCATAACACGAGTCACAAATGGTCAGAGGGGAAAACAATGGGTTCGGAACACTAGTTATCAACTAGCAAGTACAAAGACCTTCAACAAGCAGTTGCACGGTATGGCTAGCATGCACAGTGACCAACCAAAGGATGGATACGTCACTGATTACGACCGAATATGTCCACTATGTGTGGTCAACATTGACAACTCATAACACGAGTCACAAATGGTCAGAGGGAGAGACAATGGTTTGGGAAGCCTATGTATTGACTAGAAAGGACAAAGAACTTCAATACGTAGTGGCACGGTGTGGCTAATATGCACACCAAACAACCAAACTAGGCATATGTCACTGATCATGACCAGAGAATTTAAATATGGGTGGTCAACGTTGACCAACCATAACACGAGTCACAAACGGTCAGGACAGGAAACAATGCTATGGGAATATCGGTTCTCAACTACCAAGTACAACGACCTTCAGTCAGTAGTAGCACGGTGTGGCTACCATGCACAATGACCGACCAAAGTAGGCATATGTACTGCCTTTGACCAAAGAAATCCGCTGTGTGTGGTCAACGTT
>SZWC01016946.1:45343-56514 GCA_023375785.1 Penium margaritaceum
AACGGTGTGGCTACCATGTACAATGACCAACCAGGTTAGACATGTGCCACTTACCATGACCAAATAATTTTACTATGTGTGGTCAACGTTGACAACCCATAATATGGGTCACGAATTGTCAGAGGGGGAAACAATGGGTTGGGAATACTAGAAACCAACTACCAAGTACAATGACCTTCAGGAAGTAGTAGCACCGTGTGGCTACCATGCACAATGACCGTCAAAAGTAGGCATATGTACTGCCTTTGACCAAAGAAATCAGCTGTATGTGGTCAACGTTGACAACTCATAATACGAGTCACAAATGGTCAGAGGGGGAAACAATGGTTTGGGAACACCAAGTATCACATAGCAAGCACAAGGGGCTTCAATACGTTGTGGCACGGTGTGGAGACCATGCACGATGACCAACCAAAGTAGGCATATGTCACTGACCATGACCAAATAATGTCACTAAGTGTGGTAAACTTTGACGACTCACAACACGAGTCGCAAATGGTCAGGGTGGAAGGTAATGGTTTGTGAATACTAGTTATCTACTAGCAAGTACAAAGACCTTCAATATGTAGTGGCACAATGTGGCTTCAATGCACAGTGACCAACCAAAGTATGCATATGTATCTAACCATGAGGAAAGAATTTCACTTCATGTGGTCAACGTTGAAAACGCATAACACGAGTCACAAATGGTCAGAGGGGAAAACAATGGGTTTGGAACAATAGTTATCAACTAGCAAGTACAAAGTCCTCCAACAAGCAGTGGCACAGTATGGCTAGTGTGCACAGTGACCAACCAAAGGATGCATACGTCACTGACTATGACCGAATAAGTCTACTATGTGTGGTCAACATTGACAACTCATAACATGAGTCACAAATGGTCGGAGGGAGAGACAATGGTTTGGGAAGCCTATGTATGGACAAGAAAGGACAAAGAACTTCAATACGTGGTGGCACAGTGTGGCTAATATGCACACCTTACAACCAAACCAGGCATATGTCACTGATCATGACCAGAGAATTTCAATATGGGTGGTCAACGTTAACCAACCATAACACGAGTCACAAACGGTCAGGACAGCAAACAATCCTATGGGAATATCGGTTCTCAACTACCAAGTACAACAACCTTCAGTCAGTAGTAGCACGGTGTGGCTACCATGCACAATGACCGACCAAAGGAGGCATATGTACTGCCTTGACCAAAGACATCCGCTGTGTGTGGTCAACGTTTACAACTCATAATATGAGTCACAAATCGTCAGAGGGGGAAATAATGGTTTGGGAACACCAAGTATTACATAGCAAGCACAAGGGGCTTCACTTTGTTGTGGCACGGTGTGGAGACCATGCACGATGACCAACCAAAGTAGGCATATGTCACTGACCATGAGCAAATAATGTCACTAAGTGTGGTAAACTTTGACAACTCATAACACGAGTCACAAATGGTCGGGGTGGAAGATAATGGTTTGTGCATACTAGTTATTGACTAGCAAGTACAAATACATTCAATATGTAGTGGAACAATGTGGCTTCAATGCACAGTGACCAACCAAAGTATGCATATGTCACTAACCATGACCAACGAAATTCACTTCATGTGGTCAACGTTGAAAACGCATAACACGAGTCACAAATGGTCATAGGGGAAAACAATGGGTTGGGAACACTAGTTATCAACTAGGAAGTACAAAGACCTTCAACAAGAAGTGGCACGGTATGGCTAGCGTGCACAGTGACCAACCAAAGGATGCATACGTCACTGACTACGACCGAATAAGTCCACTATGTGTGGTCAACATTGACAACTCATAACACGAGTCACANAGTATGCATATGTCACTGACCATGACGAAAGAATTTCACTTCATGTGGTCAACGTTGAAAACGCATAACACGAGTCACAAATGGTCAGAGGGGAAAACAATGGGTTGGGAACACTAGTTATCAACTAGGAAGTACAAAGACCTTCAACAAGAAGTGGCACGGTATGGCTAGCGTGCACAGTGACCAACCAAAGGATGCATACGTCACTGACTACGACCGAATAAGTCCACTATGTGTGGTCAACATTGACAACTCAGAACACGAGTCACAAATGGTCAGATGGAGAGACAATGGTTTGGGAAGCCTATGTATAGACTAGAAAGGACAAAGAACTTCAATACGTAGTAGCACGGTGTGGCTAATATGCACACCAAACAACCAAACTTGGCATATGTCACTGATCATGACCAGAGAATTTCAATATGGATGGTCAACGTTGACCAACCATAACATGAGTCACAAACGGTCAGGACAGGAAACAATGCTATGGGAATATCGGTTCTCAACTACCAAGTACAACAACCTTCAGTCAGTAGTAGCACGGTCTAGCTACCATGCACAATGACCGACAAAAGTAGGCATATGTACTGCCTTTCAACAAAGAAATCCGCTGTGTGTGGTCAACGTTTACAACTCATAATACGAGTCACAAATGGTCAGAGGGGGAAACAATGGTTTGGGAACACCAAGTATCACATAGCAAGCACAAGTGGATTCAATACGTTGTGGCACGGTGTGGAGACCATGCACGATGACCAACCAAAGTATGCATATGTCACTGACCATGAGCAAATAATGTCACTAAGTGTGGTAAACTTTGACAACTCACAACACGAGTCACAAATAATCAGGGTGGAAGGTAATTGTTTCTGAATACTAGTTATCTACTAGCAAGTACAAATACCTTCAATATCTAGTGGCACAATGTGGCTATAATGCACAGTGACCAACCAAAGTATGCATATGTCACTAACCATGAGGAAAGAATTTCACTTCATGTGGTCAACGTTGAAAACGCATAACACGAGTCACAAATGGTGAGAGAGGAAAACAATAGGTTGGGAACAATAGTTATCAACTAGCAAGTACAAAGACCTTCAACAAGCAGTGGCACGGTATGGCTAGCGTGCACAGTGACCAACCAAAGGATGCATACGTCACTGAATACGACCGAATAAGTCCACTATGTGTGTTCAACATTGACAACTCATAACACGAGTCACAAATGGTCAGAGGGAGAGAAAATGGTTTGGGAAGCCTATGTATTGACTAGAAAGGACAAAGAACTTCAATACGCAGTGGCACGGTGTGGCTAATATGCACACCAAACAACCAAACTAGGCATATGTCACTGATCATGACCAGAGAATTTCAATATGGGTGGTCAACGTTGACCAACCATAACACGAGTCACAAACGGTCAGGGCAGGAAACAATACTATGGGAATATCGGTTCTCAACTACCAAGTACAACGACCTTCAGTCAGTAGTAGCACGGTGTGGCTACCATGCACAATGACCGACCAAAGAAGGCATATGTACTGCCATTGACCAAAGAAATCCGCAGTGTGTGGTCAACGTTTACAACTCACAATACGAGTCACAAAGGGTCATTGGGGGAAACAATGGTTTGGGAACACCAAGTATCACATAGCAAGCACAAGGGGCTTCAATACGTTGTGGCACGGTGTGGAGACCATGCACGATGACCAACCAAAGTAGGCATATGTACCTGACCATGAGCAAATAATTTCACTAAGTGTGGTAAACTTTGACAACTCATAACACGAGTCACAAACGGTCAGGGTGGAAGATAATTGTTTGTGCATACTAGTTATTGACTAGCAAGTACAAATACCTTCAATATGTAGTGGCACAACGTGGCTTCAATGCACAGTGACCAACCAAAGTATGCATATGTCACTAACCATGACCAACAAAATTCACTTCATGTGGTCAACGTTGAAAACGCATAACACGAGTCACAAATGGTCAGAGGGGGAAACAATGGGTTGGGAATACTAGAAACCAACTACCAAGTACAATGACCTTCAGGAAGTAGTAGCACCGTGTGGCTACCATGCACAATGATCGACAAAAGTAGGCATATGTACTGCCTTTGACCAAAGAAATCCGCTGTGTGTGGTCCACGTTGACAACTCATAATACGAGTCACAAATGGTCAGAGGGGGAAACAATGGGTTGGGAATACTAGAAACCAACTACCAAGTACAATGACCTTCAGGAAGTAGTAGCACCGTGTGGCTACCATGCACAATGATCGACAAAAGTAGGCATATGTACTGCCTTTGACCAAAGAAATCCGCTGTGTGTGGTCCACGTTGACAACTCATAATACGAGTCACAAATGGTCAGAGGGGGAAACAATGGGTTGGGAATACTAGAAACCAACTACCAAGTACAATGACCTTCAGGAAGTAGTAGCACCGTGTGGCTACCATGCACAATGATCGACAAAAGTAGGCATATGTACTGCCTTTGACCAAAGAAATCCGCTGTGTGTGGTCCACGTTGACAACTCATAATACGAGTCACAAATGGTCAGAGGGGGAAACAATGGGTTGGGAATACTAGAAACCAACTACCAAGTACAATGACCTTCAGGAAGTAGTAGCACCGTGTGGCTACCATGCACAATGATCGACAAAAGTAGGCATATGTACTGCCTTTGACCAAAGAAATCCGCTGTGTGTGGTCCACGTTGACAACTCATAATACGAGTCACAAATGGTCAGAGGGGGAAACAATGGGTTGGGAATACTAGAAACCAACTACCAAGTACAACGACCTTCGATAAGTAGTGGCACGGTATGGCTAGCGTGCACAGTGACCAACCAAAGGATGCATACGTCACTGACTACGACCGAATAAGTCCACTATGTGTGGTCAACATTGACAACTCATAACACGAGTCACAAATGGTCAGAGGAAGAGACAATGGTTTGGGAAGCCTATGTATCGACTAGAAAGGAAAAAGAACTTCAATACGTAGTGGCACGCTGTGGCTAATATGCACACCAAACAACCAAACTAGGCATGTGTCACTGGTCATGGTCAACGTTGACCAACCATAACACGAGTCACAAACGGTCAGGACAAGAAACAATGCTATGGGAATATCGGTTCTCAACTACCAAGTTCAACAACCTTCAGTCAGTAGTAGCACGGTGTGGCTAGCATGCACAATGACCGACAAATGTAGGCATATGTACTGCCTTTGACCAAAGAAACCCGTTGTGTGTGGTCAACGTTTACAAATCATAATATGAGTCACAAATGGTCAGAGGGGGAAACAATGGTTTGGGAACACCAAGTATCACAGAGCAAGCACAAGGGGCTTCAATACGTTGTGGCACAGTGTGGAGACCATGCACGATGACCAACCCAAGTACGCATATGTCACTGACCATGAGCAAATAATGTCACTAAGTGTGGTAAACTTTGACAACTCATAACACGAGTCACAAATGGTCAGGGTGGAAGATAATGGTTTGTGCATACTAGTTATTGACTAGCAAGTACAAATACCTTCAATATGTAGTGGCACAATGTGCCTTCAATGCACAGTGACCAACCATAGTATGCATATGTCACTAACCATGACCAACAAAATTCACTTCATGTGGTCAACATTGAAAACGCATAACACGAGTCACAAATGGTCAGAGGGGAAAAAAATGGGTTGGGAACACTAGTTATCAACTAGGAAGTACAAAGACCTTCAACAAGCGGTGGCACGGTATGGCTAGCGTGCACAGTGACCAACCAAAGGATGCATACGTCACTGACTACGACCGAATAAGTCCACTAGGTGTGGTCAACATTGACAACGCATAACACGAGTCACAAATGGTCAGAGGAAGAGACAATGGTTTGGGAAGCCTATGTATCGACTAGAAAGGACAAAGAACTTCAATACGCACTGGCACGGTGTGGCTAATATGCACACCAAATAACCAAACTAGGCATATGTCACTGATCATGACCAGAGAATTTCAATATGGGTGGTCAACGTTGACCAACCATAACACGAGTCACAAACGGTCAGGACAGGAAACAATGCTATGGGAATATTGGTTCTCAACTACCAAGTACAACGACCTTCAGTCAGTAGTAGCATGGTGTGGCTACCATGCACAATGACCGATAAATGTAGGCATATGTACTGCCTTTGACCAAAGAAACCCGCTGTGTGTGGTCAACGTTTAAAACTCATAATACGAGTCACAAATGGTCAGAGGGGGAAACAATGGTTTGGAAATACCAAGTATCACATAGCAAGCACAAGGGGCTTCAATACGTTGTGGCACGGTGTGGAGACCATGCACGATGACCAACCAAAGTAGGCATATGTCACTGACCATGAGCAAATAATGTCACTAAGTGTGGTAAACTTTGACAACTCATAACACGAGTCACAAATGGTCAGGGTGGAAGATGATGGTTTGTGAATACTAGTTATCTACTAGCAAGTACAAATTCCTTCAATATGTAGTGGCACAATGTGGCTTCAATGCACAGTGACAAACCAAAGTATGCATATGTCACTAACCATGACGAAAGAATTTCAGTTCATGTGGTCAACGTTGAAAACGCATAACACGAGTCAAAAATGGTCAGAGGGGAAAACAATGGGTTGGGAACACTAGTTATCAACTAGCAAGTACAAAGACCTTCAACAAGCAGTGGCACGGTATGGCTAGCGTGCACAGTGACCAACCAAAGGATGCATATGTCACTGACGATGACCGAATAAGTCCACAATGTGTCGTCAACATTGACAACTCATAACACGAGTCACAAATGGTCACAGGGAGAGACAAAGGTTTGGGAAGCCTATGTATTGACTAGAAAGGACAAATAACTTCAATACGTAGTGGCACGGTGTGGCTAATATGCACACCAAACAACCAAACTAGGCATATGTCACTGATCATGACCAGAGACTTTCAATATGGGTGGTCAACATTGACCAACCATAACACGAGTCACAAACGGTCAGGACACGAAACAATGCTATGGGAATATCGGTTCTCAACTACCAAGGACAACGACCTTCAGTCAGTAGTAGCACGGTGTGGCTACCATGCACAATGATCGACAAAAGTAGGCATATGTACTGCCTTTGACCAAAGAAATCCGCTGTGTGTGGTCAACGTTTACAACTCATAATACTTGTCACAAATGGTCAGAGGGGGAAACAATGGTTTAGGGACACCAACTATCACATAGCAAGCACAAGGGGCTTCAATACGTTGTGACACGGTGTGGAGATCATGCACGATGACCAACCAGAGTAGGCATATGTCACTGACCATGACCAAATAATGTCACTAAGTGTGATAAACTTTGACAACTCATAACACGAGTCACAAATGGTCAGGGTGGAAGATAATGGTTTATGCTTACTAGTTATTGACTAGCAAGTACAAATACCTTCAATATGTCATGGCACAATGTGGCTTCAATGTACAGTGACTAACCAAAGTATGCATGTGTCACTAACCATGACCAACAAATTTCACTTCATGTGGTCAACGTTGAAAACACATAACAGGAGTCACGAATGGTCAGAGGGGAAAACAATGGGTTGGGAACACTAGTTATCAACTAGCAAGTACAAAGACCTTCAACAAGCAGTGGCACGGTAAGGCTAGCGTGCACAGTGACCAACCAAAGGATGCATACGTCACTGACTACGACCGAATAAGTCCACTATGTGTGGTCAACATTGACAACTCATAACACGAGTCACAAATGGTTAGAGGGAGAGACAATGGTTTGGGAAGCCTATGTATTGGCTAGAGAGGACAAAGAACTTCAATACGTAGTGCCACGGTGTGGCTAACATGCACACCAAACAACCAAACTAGGCATATGTCACTGACCATGACCAGAGAATTTCAATATGGGTGGTCAACGTTGACCAACCATAACACGAGTCACAAACGGTCAACACAGGAAACAATGCTACGGGAATATCGGTTCTAAACTACCAAGTACAACGACCTTCAAAGAGTAGTAGCACGGTGTGATTACCATGCACAATGACCGACCAAAGTAGGCATATGTACTGCCTTTGACCAAACAAATCCGTTGTGTGTGGGCAGCGTTGACAACTCATAATACGAGTCACAAATGGTCAGAGGGGGAAACAATGGTTTGGGAATACTTGGAATCGACTAGCAAGTACAAAGACCTTCGATAAGTGGTGGCACGGTATGGCTACCATGCACAATGACCAACCAAAATATTCTTGTGTCATTGAATATCATAAAAATAGTTTCACTGTGTGTTGTCAAATTTCCTTCTTACGGCTGGTCAATCGCAGCAATGGTTGAGAGGTTGTTCANGGGGGGGGGGAGGGTAGGGGGGTGTCATAATGCGGTCGCAAATCTATCCTCCAGGTCTTCCACAGAACATCCCTCTAGGGAGGTGGGAGGGAGTATTCCAGTGAAGGCACCTATGCGTAACAAATAAACAAAAACCGACCTGGTGTCAAAGGGAGAAACCTTTTGCTATTTATTGACTAGCAAGTGCAAATACTTTCAACAAGCAGTGGAACGTTGTGGCTACCATGCACAATGACCAACCAGATTAGGCATGTGCCACTTACCATGACCAAATAATTTTACTATGTGTGGTCAACTTTGACAACCCATAATATGGGTCACGAATTTTCAGAGGGGGAAACAATGGGTTGGGAATACTAGAAACCAACTACCGAGTACAACGACCCTCAGTCAGTAGTAGCACGGTGTGGCTACCATGCACAATCGTCAGAAGAATGCAGACACGAGAACAGCGGCAGAAGAAGCAAGCAGAAGCATCGGAACATGCACGTGTACGTCAGCAGAGTGATGTAAGCGAGAGCGGTCCCAGGAGTTAGTCGCGGGAGCTGATAGAGGCTGAGACGCGAGATAGCGGTGGTAGACGGGTTGATGTGAGAGAGAGAGATGGCAAGGTGAGTGATGGTTGGCGGAGTGTGAGAGCTGAGCGAAGGAGCGAGAGTGACGGAGCGAAGCGTTGAGAGTTGGCGAAGACAGGAAGTGCGATGGACGAGCAGAGCGAAGACACGGCGGCGAAGCCGCGGAACCAAAGGGGAACAGGATGAGCAGAACTGTTCTGCTTAAACTAGGAGGGAATGAACATCCTCCTTATATCACAACAGAACAGGACAAAACATATGCAACGGCTTCTTGTGCACTAGCCGGACGTGCTTACGGCCGGGCCGCTTTTTAGGGGATTCCTCGGTAGGATGGCCGTTGATAGGTCGAGGACCGTTAACGGCTAGTCAGAGGTGATGAATGAGGTGGTTCTAAGCCGGAGCTGAACCGCTATTGAGATTTTAATCTCGGGTGTGTCACGCTCTATCAGATTCATATTCCGACACCCCCCTTGAATCAGACAGACTATCTATGTGAGTAGGTTCGTTCCATGGTAATGGAGCGTCCCATACCCCGAGAGGAAAGGAAGTGTGACCACATGTCTCCAAGGTCCCCTGGATGTGCGTCAACAAGTGCATGATAGGTTATGTGCATGACGGTTTTCAGTTCTCTGCGTACTTGCTGGTTTGCCTCAGCGTACGACTCAGTCTGCTTTTCCGGTGGCCCAAGGTAGAGTTTATCACCAAACAGACAGTCTGTCACACCGAGATGTAGGAGATGAACTGGGTAGAGGAACCTGTACACCTGCTCGACCCATTCCTGTGTTTGTGTCCTTCCTTCATATCGCCCAAAGGCGGGCAGAGGGTCAAGTTCGTCTGCCATTGTGGGCAAAATTGTCATGTTGGTGCAGACGCCTTTGAGCCAGTGACGCCACCACCCCTGATGAAGTATCCTGAGGCAAAGCATAGGGGTAGTTTGAGCTGTTCTGAAGTGCTGGTGATAGGAAGGATGCACAAGGGGTCGTAGTTGATCGCATGCTGCTTCAAAGGTGATTCATTGGATGTTCGTGGAATAGTCGTCCATTGCTCGGATTTGTCTGTCAGTATTGTACTCGACAGATCCTCGGAGTAGGTTGACGAGTGAATGTTCATGAACTGACCATCGAGCAGCGTGTGTCAGGACAGAGGCAGACCATGTGTGTATGTTGGAACTGTCTTCGGCGAGTATGTTATTTTGGGGAGAAGGTGGAGTGGCCATGACGGTGGTTGGTGTGTAAGTTCATCAGAGGTGTGAGGTACAGTCAGTCAGTAAAACAGTTGAGTTAAGTAGAGGATGAGGCTGATGGTAGGGAACGATAGATGGTAGGATAGTTCCAGGGTGAAGTTCGAAATTTTCAGTGTGGACGCAGGTTGTCGCAGAACAGCCGATGCAACCGGGCGGATCCTCGTGCCGAGTAGAAAGGAAGTGGATGACAGCGGAGGAATGATGGATGGCAGAGTAGGGCGCAGGGGCGAGCGTTGAAGAAGCTTTGGCGTGGGTGCAGGTCGTCGTGGGTGCAGACTGTTGCCCAATAAGGAGGTTAAACAGATCTTTGAGGCAGATGATGGCAAGGAGGATGAAGGAATGATGGATGATGAAGTGGGCACAGGGGTGAGACCATGTGCGTAGTGGATGTTTTCGGCGTGGACGCAGTGTCACGCACAACTCTGCCGTAGCTCCGCAAAACGAAGTGACCCGCGGAATAGAGAGAGAGGGGCAGAGGATCCGCGCACAGATTGCCGGCTCCCGCGGATGCAGTTGAGCGAGGGGTAGCGCAGATCCGGGGGGAGAAAGGGCCAGGGCATTGATGGGAAGTCCGCCGCAGGCAAACGAGTCATCTGCGGCGGTTCCTCGCAGTCGAACATGTGGCACGGCGGGAAGCAGTTGAGGAAAGAGCCGCGGTGCAAAGGGAACAGGGACGAGTTGCATTAGAATCCGCGGCCACTGACAAAACACAGGCAGGACATCGGAGGAACCGAGCAATCAAGGGAGAAAACGTCCAATCAGCACAAGCGACCAAACATTAATCACGGAGGAGTCCCGGGAGACGCACCGCGGAAGACGAAGATTCAAGGAAAAACACGAAGAACCGCGTGCACGAGCCGCGGATGAAGAACATGATCAGTAGAAGATAGGCAGTATGTGTAGGTGTGGATGAGACGAGACCCGCGGTGCGTAGCCGCACCGCGTGGAGTCCAAGTTGGAGGAAGCAGGATGATGTAAGAGGGATGAGACCGACGGCGTGTAGACACGCTGTGCGGAGTCCCAAGTAGAAAAAGGGCCCCACTAGCAATAGCAGAAGTGTAACTCAGACTTGCTTACATCCCACAAGTATTCCCTGTACTCCGCAACCAGCTTGATCAAAGTCATTGGCCTACTCTCATTCCTGTATTC
>SZWC01016947.1:0-35531 GCA_023375785.1 Penium margaritaceum
AATGTACTCCGCCTCAGTAGTAGAAAGCGAGACGCAATCTTGCTTCCTGCTTGCCCACGAGACCGCACCGCCATTGAGAAGACAGACAAACCCTGAGGTGGACTTCCTGTCATCAATCCGTCCTCCCTTGTCCGCGTCAGTGTAGCATGTCAGTCGCAGCAAGTCTGATCCTTCTAGACCTCCAAACCGAAGTCTGACGTGCCAAGTCTTTTTGAGGTAGCAAAAAAATCCGCTTCACAACTTGCCAATGTTCTGGCCCTGGGTTGGCAACAAACCTGCTCACCAAACCCACTGCATAAGCAATGTGAGGTCGCGTTCCCACCATCGCATACATGAGGCTCCCAACGGCGGACTGGTGTGGAATGTTTTCCATCTCCCGCCGGTCTGCCTCGTTGCTTGGTGACATGGAGGAGGAGAGCATGCAGCCGGAGGGCATGGAGGTGCTGAAGGGCTTGCAGTCCTCCATGTTGTAGCGCTTCAAGACGTCCATGATGTACTTGGTCTGGTTGAGCTTGATGGTGTCTGCTTTGCGGTTGCGGTAACCAGCAATCCCGAGGTAGTACGCGAGAGGTCCCATGTCCTCCATCTTAAATCTGCTGGCCAGATTTTTCTTGAGGTCCGTGAGGGCCTCCTGTGAGGAAGAACACATGATAAGATCAACCACGTACAACGCGACAATTAGCAAGCCACGTTCGTCCTCGTGCACATAGACGCTGGGGTCATTCTTGCAATGTGCGAAGGAGATCTCAGCCATGAAGCTGTCCATCTCCTTGTACCACATCCGTGGGGCCTGTTTCAGCCCATATAACGCCTTCACCAGCTCGCACACCTTACCCTCGGGTGCTTTGACACCTTCCGGTACCTTGATTAGCACCTCCTTGTCGAGCTTCCCATAAAGGAAGGATGTCTTCACATCCATCTGGTGGATCTCAAGGTCTTTGGCGGTAGCAACAGCAAGCAGGGACCTGATGGAGGCAAACGTGATGACCGGTGCGAAGGTCTCATCGTACTCAGACCCTGCGCGCTGTGAGAATCCTTTTGCCACGACCCTTGCCTTGTACTTGTCGATGCTATCACCTTGTTTCCACTTCAACCTGAGCACCCACTTTGAGCCGACCACGTGAGCGTTAGCGGGTCTTTCCATCAGCACACATGTGCCTTTTTCTTCGATGGACGCGAGCTCGCTGTCCACCGCCTCCTTCCACTTGGCCGCATCGGGCCTTGCCAGCGCCTCAGCCACATTGAGCGGCTCTCCCTGAGCCAAACATGACCAGCTCAGTCCAGTCCAGCTTCTGGTGTTAGCGTCGTACTTTGGAGTTTGTTTTCTTTGTTGTGTGCTTCGATGTTGAATTGCTGGTGGATCTTTGCAATGTTGTTGCTCCTGTGCTGTTGGCTGCCCTGGAGTTAAGTTTTCCTCTTTTGAAGAGCCACTGGCCTCTGAGCTGGTCTTAGAGGCCTCGGACGTCTCCGACTCTGTGTCGGAGCTCGCCGCTGCGTCAGCCTGCGCAGCTGCTCCCCCTGCCACACCACTCTTCTTCACGGCCTGCCGCACTGGCACCACTTGCTAGTTTTTAGGAGCTTGATCTCCTAACTCCAGCAGCACCAGCCACTCTCCTTGTTTTGGAGCTTCCATGGGATCAAGAATCTCTTCCTTGCCTAGTTTCCTTTCGTCAAAGGTTACGTCCCGGCTGGTGATGAGTCTTCTTCCTTCCAGGTTCCACAAGCGGTACATCTTGTGGGGCGTCTCATAGCCCATTGTAACGCACTTTCGTGCTCTTGCATCCAGCTTACCGGCACCCTCACCCGCCTGGACCTTTGCCCATGCGGTGAAGCCGAAGACCTTTAGGTGTGATGCATCCGGCTTCTTCCCTGACCAAACTTCTTCTGGCGTCATCTGTTGCCTGCCTTTTTTCTTTCTGCGCCTATCCAGGGCAGCCGCAGGAGTCAGGTTGACGAGATAGCATGTTGTTCTTGCCGCTTCCGCCCAGAACCGCAGTGGAAGCTTTGCATCAAAGAGCATGTTACGCACTATGCCGAGGATGGTCTGATTCATCCACTCAGCAACACCATTGCTCTGCGGTGTGTAAGGCGTTGTGGGCTGGTGGTTGATCCCATGTTGCTGCAACCAGCCCTTGCATGCCTCATACTCTCCGCCGTTGTCGTTCCGCATTGCTTTGACTTTCTTTCTAGTCTGCCGCTCTACCATGGCGACAAAATCCTGCAACTTTTCTCTGACCTCTCCCTTTGTTTTGAGGAAGAAGATCCACACTTTGCGGCTGTGGTCGTCGATGAAGGTCAGGAAATACTTGCTACCACCGTTTGACGCCGTGCAAAAGGGTGCGCACACATCGGTGTGAATCAGGTCAAGGGCTGATTCTGTGCGGCGACCGTTGCACTCAAATCGCGTTCCCTTGGTCTTGCCTTGGAGGCAAGGTTCACACAGGCTGCCACACCCAACCGCATCCTTCTTGCAACCATCCATGCCGCGGACCAGCTGTTATTGCAGGATGACTTGGAGAGTGCTGTTTGCAACATGCCCAAAGCGTCTATGCCACAGATTGGCATCTTCGTCCTTTGCGGCAGAGGATGGTTTTTCAGTTTTCGTTGGTGTGCTCTCTTGCGGTGGTGCCGAGACCACTGCCTCCGCTGCACCCGCATGACCCTCGTCTTCCGAGCTCTTTGTTGCCGTTATCTGCAATACGTAGAGCCCGTCAACCCGTGGAACCTGTGCCACGAGATCTTTGTTGTCATCGAGGACCTCGATGTCCTCGTTCATGGCGATGACCACCTTCTTCTGTGTGAACACCACCGTCATGTCGTTGTCTGTTATCTTTGACACAAACAGGAGGTTTTTTGCAAACGAGGGCATGTAGACTACGTCACGTAGCCGAAGATCCTTCTCCACACCATTGAGGCTGATGCTCACTAGCTTGTCTCCTACGCCCTTTGCGTTCACAACGCTACCGTTCGCGTATCTGAACCACTGCTCGGTGGGGCCAATTGACTCAAATCCAGCCTGGTCGTTGCTGGAGTGATGATCGGTGCCGGAGTCGAGCCCAAAAGCCCCTGGCCTGAGCAGCGCCACTCCTTTTGCTGGAGGCGTGCTCTGTGCCATCATGTTGGTGGTTTCTTTGCCACCCTTTTTGCTGCCTTTGTTCCCACTGCTTCCGCCGTCTTCCTTCTTTTGCGACCTGCACTCTCTTGCCCAGTGCCCAGGTTTGTCGGAGTTGCGGCAGTTGTCTTGTTGCTTGGGAGCCTTGCCGCCATTGTTGCCTCCACTGCCACCGCTTCCGCTTGCGCCTTTCTGACCAGAGGCTGACCCTTTGCTCCCGCGGCCACAGTAGCGAGCGGCATAGGCTGAGAAGTTAGCCTCACTTCCGCTATGGCGCATGGCCTCGTTTTGCACGTACTCCGACACAACCGTGTACGTCAGGTCATCATCCTTCCAATTGCCCATGACGGTGATCATTGGGCTCCAGCTCTCCGGTAGCGCCATGAGGAAGATCATGGCTTGCATGTTTTTGTCAAGGTCCCAGTTCATCTGGCGAGCCTTGCCAAGGAGTCCTTCAAACTCCTCTAGGAAATCGGGGATTGATTTACTCTCATTCACACGCATGCGCAGTTTTAGGATGAATAATCCGTTCGCGAGGGAGGTGGATTGGTACACACGCTTGAGCTTGTCGTAAGCTTCGAAAGCCAGCGTGTACCGGGCAATGATGGGAACATACTTCTTAGCAATCGCATTGCTGAGGAATGACATGACAATATCATTATGTTCCATCCATGCCTCGTGCTCCGGTGAGCCCACCGCAACAACCAGCTCCTCTCCCTTCAAAAGCTTGATGAGGCCGCGTACTTTCATTGCCAGCTCAAACTGCCATCTCCAAAGGGGGAAGTCAGTCCCCACGAAAATGGGGATTCCTCCCAAGGGTCCTAGACCTTGCGGCAGTGACGTAGTACTTACATTTGATCCAGTGGTCTGCACTGTGGTAGCCACTGTTGAGTTTGAGGACTCCCCTGCGGCAACCCCCACTCCTCCCGATGGGTCAACCATTTTTGTTGCCCTTGTTTGCTTCCCACGTCTCTGCTGCGTTGAGGCCGATGTAGGCTGGTATTAGCTGATGTCTGCTACCGGTTTTAGGATGCAGATCCGTTGCTTACCCCTCTAGCCGATGTTCACCTGCAGACAGAGAATACATCTACACCAATACACCCAGGGTCGTACCTCCAAGGGCAGAGCTTGTCCTTGGTCCCTGTGTGCTGAGTGCAGACCAAGCCATTGGAGCTGATGAAGCTGATGGAGCTGATGGAGGTCATGGAGCCGGCGTGTGCACCTGGAGAGAACGTACCAGAGTTGAGTGAAGCTTGCCTTACAACTGGTCAGTGTGGGTCCATAACCCTTTGTCAACCGGCCTGAGGCAAACGGACTAGAAAACAGGGCCGACACAATAGCACCTGCCGTTCGCTCCTAGAATTTGAGCTAGGAGAAGATATCACCATTAGGATCACGGTCCCACACTAAGCAGTTCCCTGGCAATCACTTGCTAGTAACTGTGTCCACTTAACACTTGGTCACATTCGCACGAGGTGCTAGTCAAAGACTTACTCCTGGGGCTTAGACCAACCAGTGTCTTATTCATACTGTTCCTTAGTTGGACAACTCTGTGAGGAGCATCTAAGGCCAGATTGTGTAATTAGAATGAGGAATGAGCCAGGTACATATAGTCCTAGGCCTGGCTTCTAAGGTGTGTGGGTAGTGGCACTTTTGGGGTGGTCACTCCACACCACCTGACCAGTCCGCCAATTGGCGCATCCACTGACCGCCAAGTGGCGCACTCTCTTCATGCATGGAGAAGTGTATAAGAAACTTCCCCTGTGCAGGAAGGTCAAAAACCTTCCTGCGTACATCAAGGCTCAATCGTAGGACCTGTTTCCCTAAGTCCAACATGCTATCCGTTGCGCTACACTTCTGGTGTCTCGCTCGAAATTGCACCACGAACAAGGTTTTGGGGACTTACTCTAAGGGAGCAGTGTATGTCCAACCTGTCCGTCAAGCCATAGCAGAGGCCATGGGGCAGAGAAGAACAACATGTTGCACCCGGCAGAGAGGCCAGTGATGCAGGGCCCACAGCTTCACATATGCTCAGTCACCTGCAGTAATGGTGTGTGTAAATGGATTGAGTCAAGAGGTCCTTTTTGTGTTTGACAGATACAACCAACACTCCCCCATGACCCATAAACTAACAGCCCACACACCACACAAAGAAGCACAGGAAGAGGAACAGACAATATTTTGTTATATCAGCCAGGGGCATCGCGTGCACGTAACAAGGTAACCGCATGCACAGCAACCTTGAACATTCCATTGCTGAGAGCTTTGGTAAGAAAGTTTGCATGCTACTGACGTGTGTCGACCCAAACGACCTAGACCTCTCGTGCGGCAATGGGCTCATGGAAAAGGTGATGCTCAATGTTGATGTGCTTGGTGTGCAAATGATGCGTGCCATCATGCTCAACAATTGCCTTAGTGCTTTGATTGTCGCAGCGCAATGTGATGTAGCAGATGGGTACGCAAAGTTGTTGCAACAAGCGACAAAAGCCAGACACTGCGCCAAGTGTAATATACTCAGCCTCACTCGAGCGGCGTGCAACACAACCGTGCTTGCCACTTTTCCAAGAGATAGTAGCCCCATCCACGAGGAAGATGTAGCCGGTGCGGCTACTTGTGTCTGCATAGGATGAGCCCAGTCACTGTCAGTGCTTCCATCAATAACTACGGAGGGTTATGATCTGTAGCACAATCCTACACTAGTAGTGGACAGTGCACGTGACGCGCACTCTAGCCTTGAGATGCTTCTGATGGGATTGCTGGAAAAACTGAGCAAGGAAGTTGATTGAGAAGGCCACGTTCGCTCGGGTGGTGGTGGTGAGGTACATCAGGGATCCAATCATGCTGAGGTAATCAGTGTCATCAACAGTTTCTCCTAGCTGAGTCATGTCGAGTTACTTTAGCAAGCACTGGCCAGTTGGAGTCATTAGTGTGGATGCAATACAAGTGTCAGCAAGCAAGGAAGAGAAGGCTCCCCCAGGCTGCAGATGTATGCAGCCTGGTGTACGTGCAGTGTGCAGCACTAGCGGTCACGCTCGAGCTCCATACCAAGAAATACACAAGCTGGACCCAAGTCCTTCATCTTGTAGTTGGACTCCAATAGATTCTCCACTGACTGCATGGTGACGGGACTTGGCAACACAATGAGGAGATCATCCACATAGACCAAGATGGCCACGAAGGGCTGTGAGGGTGCACCCTAGAAGAGCGTTGGATTAGCAATGCTACTACGATAGCCACCCTTCTCGAGGGTACACGAGATCTCCAGGTTCCAGCAACATGGGGACTGCTTGAGCTTGTATAGGGCTTTACGCAACCGCCAGACCTTGTTTGTGCCATCTGTAAAGCCTTGGGGCTACACCATGTAGATCTCCTTGTCAAGGCGTCCGTGCAAGAATGCAATATTCACGTCCATCTTCTCCAGTTCCTAGTCGTGTTTGGCAACCAGGCTCAAGAGAGCTCGGGCCGTGGTGTATCTTCCAACAGGGGCAAACGTCTCATCAAAGTCAATGCCTCGGATTTGGGAGAATCCCTTGGCAATGAGTCGAGCATTATACCTGTCAATCATTCCATCATGCTTGAGCTTACCCCAAAGTACCCAATGGGCCGAGACAGCCTTGCGACCAGGTGGGATATCAACAAGTTCAAACACCTAGTGTTCGTTCAAGGCTGTGAGCTCCTCGTGCATGGCTTGCTTCCAGAGATCAGCGTTAGATGCCTCCCTAGCCTGAAGGACAATGGTATGCTCTGCTGGGAGCAAAGGAAGCCTGCTTGCCGCAAAGCAGGCAGTGACGTATCCAACGACTGAGGCATCCAAGGCACTGTGGAACTCATGAGCAACGAGTGCATAGCCCACTGCTGCGTTAGGGTGGACAACGCTGACAGAAAGTCTAAGTACATCAAGTCAAGTGGGTCTGGCAGTAGAACCAGTTGCAGTGGAGGATGCATTGGAGCAGGTGTGATACTAAGAAGGCTGTGAGGACTCAGCGGCCGAGTTCTTAGGGAGTGAACGTAGTCTCCCTCCATGAGTGTATGGCTCTGGTACGGCTAGGGATGCGTCAGTGATTAGGGAAGAGATTGTCTCACCAACAACCATACTGGGCTATACGATAGATGGTGGAGAGGGATCCATGATAGCATGTGGAGGAGACCGTGCCTGAGTGTCATCAAACAGTGCCCAGGTATTGACAGGCGCTGACGTGGACTCAAAAGACGTAGAGGGGAAAGACGCTGGGGAAGGACCAGATGGAGATGCAGTTGGGGTGCTAAGGTGCGTGTCTGTGCTAGGCGACATAGGAGAAGAAGGATTAGAGGAAGAGAGAGGCATGTCAGCAAGACCGGAGGCTGGAATAGACCCATCCCCCGAAGCCGACGGAGCAAGGATAGAGAAGAGGGGTAAGGGACACAAGACAAGTTGCGAGGAAAGACATCCTCAAAGAAGACGGCATCTCCTGACTCAACAACACGTGCTTGATTGGGATCCCAGAAGCGAGAGGCTTTGGACATCACCGATACCCCAAGGAAAGTGTAAAAGCGAGCGCACAGACTGAGTTTGCCGTCTCGCAGGTCCTCGGGAAGCCAAACCGCCGCAATGCAGCCCCAGACACGAGCAAGGCAGAAATCCGTGCAATGGCCAAACCAACGTTCAAATGGCGTGACATGACGTGGGAGAGGACCGTGGGGGACACGGTTCCAGACCCACGTCATGTAGGATATGGATTCAAAAGACAACACAGGGGAAGGTCAGACGTAGGGAGAAGGGTACGCACACAATCAGCAAGAGTTCTGTCCCAACGTTTAGATATGCCGTTTTGCTAGGGTGTGTAGGGAGCTGTGGCTTCAATGCTCACACCCCGAGACAAGAGAAAGTGAGAGGTGGGACCGATGAATTCACCCCCACGATCACAACCAAAGACACAAAGACGACAAGCACAAGCGAGTTCTGCTTGGGGAATCCATGAATCAAGAGGGGAGTAAACATCACTCTTCTGGTTGAGAGCAAACACCTAACGCATGCGAGAGTAGTCACTAGTGAGACAGAGCACGTAACGACCAACCCCCCCAAGAGCCTCATGAGGAAGAGGTCCCATGACATCAGCATGCAACAGGTCAAGAGGATGAGATGTGCAAAACTCAAAAGTGGAGAAAGGAAACTGATGAATTTTACCTTGAGCGCAGTCAAAGCAGTCAAGAGGACAAGGAGCAGGGATAAAAGTAGCATCACAGCCATCAAACGGGAGCACGCAAAGAAGGCTGTCAATGGCGGTTGTGTGGATGTGACACAAGCGGCGATGCAATAACTGGGCATGCAGAGGGGAAAGGGAGTGAGTAAAATACACGTGAGCAGCAGTGGCAGGAGCTGGTGCGAAGGTGGGAACGCAAGAAAGGTGATCAGAGTGTGTGTCCTACAGAAGAATTCAGCCAAATGTGTGGTGGGAGACAGAGGCAATGCCACGACTAGATGAGAAGTCCATGCCCTGGTTGATTTTCGTAACAAAGAGAAGGCTCAGCTCAAGCGATGGAACGTACAGGACGTCTGGCAAGAACAGTTTCCCCACTAAGGCCAATAAAGTGAACAATTCCAACGCCTTGAATAGGGAGCCACTAACCGGAGCCAGTACGGACAAAACGCACTAAAGCAATAGGACCAAGGGAGACGAAGGACGCCCGTGACAAAGTCATGTGGTGGGTGGCTCCAGAGTCAAGGATCCAGAAGCCACCCGATACACAAATAGTGGAGGGGTCATGACTCACAACAGAAAAGGCGGCGTGTGGTGAGAGGCGCTAGCCACATACGAGGCGAGAACGGGGCAAGCGCAGAGACTGCCATTCTTCAATCCATGGAACATCTGCAGGGGAACACCTGAGAACATGACCGGACGGAGGACCACGCGACTCCCCATCAAGGATACACACAAGAGGCTCTGACCCAGAGAGCTCACTCTCACCTCCCTGATCACGAAGGTGACACTGGTGGACGGCGTGAGAAAGCGCAGAGTCCAACTGGTGCTCGTCATCGGGCAGGTCCGGAGTAATGACAACGCCAGAGGAGTGACAATGGGGTGGGTAGGATGGAGATGCCCAAGTGGGAGGAGCGTAGGTTTCAGAAGGAGGACCGTAGAAGATCAGTCTGCCATACCGTGGGGGCCAATCCCAAGGATAAGGAAGTGTAGGTGGAGTAGCAGCCTTGTTGTAGGCGGCCTTGACGGTGACAAGGGGGCTGCGGCTTGGTGGAACTGTGGAGGTAGTGACATGAGAGGTGATCCCGGACCCCCCCGCAGGATCGTGTCCAGGGTGCATGCATGGCAGAGGCCAGGCGCTCGTTGTGTGGTGGTGACGGACACTTTGGTGCAGAATGACCAACAGTGCCATAGTTCCAACACATGGCCGTACTGGAAGTAGAGGAAGAAGATGAGTTGTTGTTGTCGTTCTTTTCCTTACCGCGGCTGGCCTGGCCACCAGAGCCAGAACCATTTGTGCCTTTGCCCCTACCACGACCACGACCACCACCCCTTCCCCCCTGGTGAAGAAGATACGTGGTGGAGGAGGAGGGTGAGGATGAAGAGGTGGATGAGGATGAGATAGAGGGGAGTGCTGTGGTGGCAGTTGCAATAGCTATACAATGGATGCGTTTGTTATAGAGAGCGCTCCACCAGTCAGTGAGGTACTTTGAGGTGAACTCCCAGAGAGCATCAATGCCTGGGGGAGAAAACATGCACGGGCTCGGCGGGAAGGCATTCAAGCTTTGAGGCTTTCACCTCCTTGAAGATTTCAGACAGCTTAGGGATGAGGCTGCTAACAATGGAAAGAACAACAGGAAGCTGTCCAAGTGCTACCTTGCCGAGGTCTTTCAAACGGCACAGATTGCGTGCCCAATAGGCATTCGCATTATCGTGAGCACACATGAAGGGTGTGTTGAACTGTTCTATAAGGACACTGTGTGGCGTATCAAGTGACAGTGGTGCGACGCCTGATGAGTGCGCAGGTGCCAAATGTTATCTTTTAATGTCCCTTTGGCCACTGCCATAGCTTAGCAGACAGGTTGGGCATACACTGCTCCCTTGGAGTAAGTCCCCCACACCTTGTTCGTGGTGCAAGTCCAAGCGAGACACTAGCAGTATAGCGCAATGGATAGCACGGCGGACCTAGGAACAACAGGTCATGCGATGAAGCCTTGATGTGAGCAGGAAGGTTTTTGACCTTCCTGCACAAAGGAAGTTTCCTAGACATTTCTTCATGCATGAGGAGGATGTGCCACTTGGCGGCCAGTAGATGCGCCAATTGGGGAGTTGGTGAGGTGGTGTGGAGTAGCCACCCCCAAAAGTGCCACTGCCCACACACCTTAGATGCCAGGCATAGGACTATATGTACCAGGCTAATTCCTCATTCTAAACATACAATCTGGCCTTAGATGCTCCTCACAGAGCCGTCCAACTAAGGAATAGTATAAAGAAGACACTGGTTGGTCTAAGGCCCAGGAGTTAGTCTCTGAATAGCACCTTGCGCGAAAGTGACCAAGTGTTAAGTGGACACAGTTGCTAGCAAGTGATTGCCTAGGAGCTGCTCAGTGTGGGACTGTGATCCTGAGGGTGATATCTTCTGCTAGCTGAAATGCTAGGAGTAGACGGCTGGTGCCATTGTGTCGGCTCTGTTTTCTAGTCCGTTTGCATCAGGCTGGTTGACAAAGGGTTATGGGCCCACACTGACCTATTGTAAGGCACGATTCGCTCAACTCTGGTACGCACTCTCCAGGTGCACACGCCGGCTCGATCAGCTCCATCAGCTTCATCAGCTCCAGCGGCTTGGTCTGCACTCAGCACACAGGGACCAAGGACAAGCAGTGCCCTTGGAGGCACGACTCTTTTGTCCCAACCAGGACAAGCTCTGCCCTTGGTAGCAAGACCATGGGTGTGTTGGTGTAGATGTATTCTTTGTTTGCAGGTGAACATCGGCTTGAGGGGTAAGAAACGGATCTGCATCCTAAAACCAGTAGCAGACATCAGCTAACATCAGCCTACATCGGCCTCAACGCAACAAAGATGTGGGAAGCAGAAAAAGGCAACAAAAATGGTTGACCCATCGGGAGGAGTGGGGGCTACCGTAGGGCAGTCTTCAAACTCAACAGTGGCTACCACAGGGCAGACCACTGGAGCAAATATGAGTGCTACGTCATTGCCGCAAGGTCTTGGACCCTTGGGAGGAATCCCCATTTTTGAGGGGATTGACTTCCCCCTTTGGAGATGGCAGTTCAAACTGGCAATGCGAGTGCGCGGCTTCATCAAGCTACAGAAGGGAGAGGAGAAGGTTCCTGTAGAAGGCACACCCGCGCATGAGGCATGGATGGATCGAAGTGATATTGTCATGTTATTCCTCAGCAATGCGATAGCCAAGAAGTATGTTCCAATCATTGCGGGGTTCACACTGGCTTCGGATGCTTTCGCCAAGCTCAAGCGTGTGCACCAATCCACCTTCCTCGCGGACAGATTGCTCATCCTACAACGGCTGTTCAGCATGCGCATGAATGAGGGGGAGTCTATCCTTGATTTCCTACAGGAGTTTGAAGGACTCCTTGGCGAGGCTCGCCAAATGAACTTGGACCTTTATGAAAAGATGTAGGCCATGATCCGCCTAATGGTGCTACCGGAGAGCTGGAGCCCAATGATCACTGTCATGGGTGGTTTGAAGGAGAACGACTTGACGTACAGGAAAGTGTCCAAGTACGTGCAAAACGAGGCCACACGTCACAACGGTAGTGAGGCTAACTTCTCAGCCTATGCCGCAGGCTACAATGGCCGCGGGAGCAAAGAGTTGGCCTCTGGTCAGAACATCGGCAGCGGAAGCGGTGGCGGCGGAGGCAACAATGGGGGCAAGGCTCCCAAGTGACAGGGGAATTGTTGTAATTGTGGCAAACCTGGGCAGTGGGCAAGAGAGTGCAGATCGCCAAAGAAGGAAGGCGGCGCGAGTAGTGGAAAAAAGGCAGCAAAAAAGGTGGCAAAGATGCCACCAACATTATGGCTCAGAGCACACCTCCAGCAAAGGGAGCGGCTCTGCTCAGGCCAGGAGCTTTCAGGCTCGACTCCGGTACCAACCATCACTCTAGCAATGACCAGACTGGATTTGTCTCCATCGGTCCCACTGAGCGGCGGTTCAGATGCGCAAATGGCAGCATTGTGAATGTAGAGGGTGTGGGAGACAAGGTGGTGAGCATCGGTCTCAACGGTGCGGAGAAGGATCTGCGGTTGCATGACGTGGTCTACATGCCCTTGTTTGCGGCAAACCTTTTGTCCGTGTCAAAAATCATAGACAACAACATGACGGTGGTGTTCACGTAGAAGAAGGCGGTCATCATCAAGAACGAGGACATCGAGGTCCTCTACGCCAACAAAGACCTCATAGCTCAGGTTCCACGAGTCGACGGGCTTTACGTGCTGCAGACAACAATGGCAGAGAACTCAAAAGACGAGGGTCATGCAAGTGCGGGGGAGGCAGTGGTCATGGCACCGACGCGGGAGAACAAACCAACGGCAACTCTGAAGGCGTCCTCTGTCACCAAGGATGGAGATGCTGAGCTGTGGCCTAGACGCTTTGGGCAGGTTGCAAAGAGCATGCTCCACGTCATGCAGCAACAAGAGCTTGTCTGCGGCATGGAGGGGTGCACAAAGGATGCGTCTGAGTGTGGCAGCTTGTGTGAACCTTACCTCCAAGGCAAGACAAAGAGAAAGCGCTTTGAGCGTAATGGCCGTCGTGCGGAAGCTGCCTTGGACCTCATTCACACCGATGTGTGTGGGCCCTTCCGCACGGCATCGAATGGTGGCAGCAAGTTCTTCTTGACCTTCATCGATGACCACAGCCGCAAGATGTGGATATACTTCCTCAAAATAAAGGGAGAGGTGAGATTGAAGCTTGAGGAGTTTGTCGCCATGGTTGAGCGGCAGACTGGAAAGAAGGTCAAGGTGCTGCGAAGCGACAACGGCGGAGAGTACGAGGCATGCAAGGGCTGGCTGCGACAACGCGGCATTGACCATCAGCCCACCACACCCTGCACGCCAAAGAGCAATGGTGTGGCTGAACGGATGAATCAGACCATCCTCGGTATGGTGCGGAGCATGCTCTTTGACGTAAAACTCCCACCACGCTTTTGGGCGGAAGCTGGAAGAACGGCATGCTACCTCGTCAACCTAACTCCTGCGGCTGCTCTCGGCAGGCGTGGCAAGAAAAAGGACAAGCATCAGATGACCCCACAGGAGGTGTGGTCAGGTTAGAAGCCAGATGCCTCACACCTGAAGGTTTTTAGTTGCACCGTATGGGCAAAGGTTCAGGCGGGAGAAGGTGGCGGCAAACTGGATGCAAGGGCACGAAAGTGTGTTATGGTGGGCTATGAATCTTTCCACAAGACCTACCGCCTTTGGGACTTGACAGCAACAAGGCTCATCACCAGCCGGGACATGACCTTCGATGAGAGGACGCTAGGCAAGGGAGAGCCGCTTGATCCCACACAAGCTCCAAAACAGGGAGAGTCGTTGGTGCTACTGGAGTCGGGAGATCAAGCTCCTAAAAACTGGAAAGTGGTGCCAGTACGGCAGGCCACAGAAAAGAGTGCTGTGGCAGGGAGAGCGGCAGCGCAGGCTGACGCAGCGGCAGGCTCCGACACGAAGTCGGAGACGTCCGAGGCCTCTGAGACCAGCTCAAAGGCCAGTGGCTCTTCACCAAAGGAAGATTTAACTTCAGAGCAACCTGCACCATAGGAGCAACAGCAGAGCAGAGATGAAGCACCAGCAATGCCGCGCCGTGGCACACGGCAAAGAAAATGAACGCCACAGTATGACGCTGACACCGCAGGTTGGACTGGCCTGAGCTGGTCCTATTTGGCTCAGGGAGAGCCGCTCACTGTGGCAGAGGCACTGACAAGGCCCGATGCGGCCAAATGGAAGGAGGCGGTGGACAGCGAGCTCGCGTCCATGGAAGAAAATGGTACGTGGGTGCTGGTGGACAGACCCCCGGACGCTCACGCGGTGGGCTCTAAGTGGGTGCTTAGGCTGAAGCGTAAGCAGGACGTCAGCATGGACAAGTACAAGGCGAGGGTTGTAGCGAAGGGATTCTCACAACGTGCAGGGTCTGAGTACGACAAGACCTTTGCACCGGTTGTCACATTTGCCTCCATCAGGTCCTTGCTGGCTGTCGCTGCCACCAAATACCTGGAGATCCACCATATGGATGTCAATACACCTTTCCTTTACGGAAAGTTAGACAAAGAGGTGCTTATGGAAGTGCCGGAGGGGGTGGATGCACCTGCAGAAAAGGTGTGTCGGCTGGTGAAGGCGTTGTATGGGCTGAAACAGGCCCCACGGATCTGGTACAAGGAGATGGACACCTTCATGGCTGAGATCTCTTTCGCACACTGCAAGAATGATCACAACGTCTATGTGCGAGAGGATGAGCGTGGCTTGCTGCTTGTGGCGTTGTATGTGGACAATCTGATCATGTGTTCTTCCTCGCACGAGGCCCTTGTGGGCCTAAAGGAGAAGCTGAGCAGTAGGTTCAAGATGAAGGACATGGGTCCTCTCGAGTACTACCTTGGGATTGCCGTCCACCGCAACCGCAAAGCAGGCACCATCAAGCTTAACCAGACCAAGTACATCATGGACGTCTTGAAGCGCTACAACATGGAGGATTGCAAACCCATCAGCACCCCCATGGACTCCGAGTGCAAGCTCTCCTCCTCCATGACGCCAAGCAATGAGGCGGAGCGGTGGGAAATGCAAAACATTCCGTACCAGTCCGCCGTTGGGAGCCTCATGTAAGCGATGGTGGGGACGCGACCTGACTTCGCTTATGCGGTAGGTCAGGTCAGCAGGTTTGTGGCTCATCCTGGGCCACAACATTGGCAAGCCGTGAAGCGGATCCTCGGCTACCTAAAAAAGACACGGCACATGGGACTTCAATTTGGAGGTCTTGAAGGATCAGACTCGTTGCGACTCATGTGCTACATTGATGCTGACTGGGGAGGGCAGGTTGACGACAGGAAGTCCACCTCTGGCTTTCTTTGCCTTCTCAATGGTGGTGCAGTCTCATAGGCGAGTAGGAAACAGGACTGCATCTCACTTTCCACTGCTGAGGCGGAGTACATCGCACTCTCGGAAGTGTGCAAGGAAACACAATGGCTTCAGAGTTTGCTCAACGAGATCAAAGCACCACAAGGGGAAGCAACTGTCATTTGCGTCGACAACCAGAGCGCCATTGCTATGGCAGAGGACGGCATTATCTCCCTGCGGACAAAGCACATCGACATACGATACCACTACTCACGTGACCTTGTCGCCAAGGGTGCTGTGGAACTAGAACATGTCAAAACCAAGAGGATGTTTGTGGATTTCTCAATGAAGCTGCTTGATTGCGACTTGCATGCTGCAGGCGCTTGAGGAATCGACATGGTGGATGTAGGAGATGAAGACGAAAAGCCCTAGACAACTGAGGTGCACAAACACAGTGCAGAGCTACAGGCTCATGTGGAAGAAAACTTCCACGGCAGGTGGCCAGAGGTGCAAGGGAGAGATTGTTGTTTTTTTATGCCCCTTTGGCCACTGCCATAGCTTAGCAGACAGGTTGGGCATGCACTGCTCCCTTGGAATAAGTCCCTCATACCTTGTTCGTGGTGCAAGTCCAAGCGAGAAACCAGTAGTGTAGCGCAATGGATAGCACGGTGGACCTAGGAACAACAGGTCATGCGATCAAGCCTTGATGTGAGCAGGAAGGTTTTTGACCTTCCTGCACAAAGGAAGTTTCCTAGACATTTCTTCATGCATGAGGAGGATGTGATGCTTGGCGGCCAGTGGATGCGCCAATTGGCGAGTTGGTGAGGTGGTGTGGAGTGGCCACCCCCAAAAGTGCCACTGCCCACACACCTTAGATGCCAGGCCTATGACTATATGTACCAGGCTCATTCCTCATTCTAAACATACAATCTGGCCTTAGATGCTCCTCACAGAGCCGTCTAACTAAGGAACAGTATAAAGAAGACATTTGTTGGTCTAAGCCCCAGGAGTTAGTCTCTGACCAGCACCTCGCGCAAAAGTGACAAAGTGTTAAGTGGACACAGTTGCTAGCAAGTGATTGCCTAGGAGCTGCTCAGTGTGGAACTGTGATCCTGAGGGTGATATCTTCTGCTAGCTGAAATGCTAGGAGTGGACAGCAGGTGCCCTTGTGTCGGCTCTGTTTTCTAGTCCGTTTGTCTCAGACCGGTTGACACCAACAGGGTTAGCAGGTGTGCAGCGAGTAGTGTCAGTATTGTAGGACCCAATCTCATTTGTGAGATCATGAGGCCCGATGCGAATGAGAGTACGAACAGATTGTGCGGATTTAGCATCAATGGGCACAAAAGGAGGATTTGTTGAGGGATTTGGGAAGTGATAGTACTCCCAGAGCTGTTCACCTTGCGTCCAAGCACTGAAGCAAACCTCCCAGGAAGGAAAGGAGACGTTAGAGGTGAAGTGAGGTGGTGCTAAATCAAAGTCAGGTTTGCACTACGTGGGTTGTGCAAGGACTTTGGCATTGACAGCGCCTGCCATGGCTGCAGCAGCAAGGGAGGTAAAAGCAAGAGAGTCGTCAATGTTGGATGCGGAAGCGGGAGAGGTGGAAAAAGTTGCAACAATGTCAGCGACAGCGGATGCGGCAGGCGTGGAGCGCAACGCAGGCCGTAGGCGGTTGAGAACCAGATCAGCAATGTGATACGCAAGCGTTTCTTGATCACCTTCTTTAGTGCGCAACCTTTCTTCTACAGCACGCTATGCAGTGAGGGCTACTTGGAGGGCAGCACAATCTTTGCACAGCTCCTCCTACAGTGCAACATACTGATCATCGTCCACTGGCACAGTGAGAGGTGCAAGCTTCATTCAAGAACTTTTTGGCAGAGTTTCCCTTGCCCCAGAGAGCCTGGGAAATCAAAGAGGATGATGGTCTGTTGGATAGTGCTCCAAGAAAGAGAGTTGAACAAACGCACACGGCCACAGAAGAGAAAGGAGGAGGAGGAAGGGGAGAGTATCCAAGCAACAAGAGAAGGACAACTCACCAGGCCTATTAACACAAGCCAAATAATGGAGGCAGTGATGCTGCTGCTGAAGCTGGAATGGCTGCCTTAGAGGAGGATGCAGAGACAATGAGGCACGTACTCCAGTAAGAGTTGCACCTGTGAGGGTGGAGACGGCAGCTGCAGCTGTGACCAGGATGTTGACCTATTGGCAAAGTGATGAGGATGCAGCTGCAGGGGACACCTGAGAGATGGAGCTATGGATGGAGACAAAAACACTGGAGAGGACGGTGGTACCTGAGGCTGTTGAAGCTGTGACAGAATCATCTACTACTGCAACCTACATGGCTATGTTGACTGCTGTGGCTGTAAGAGGACCCTGATCAACAGCAGCAATTGTGTAGGTCTCAATTGCCTTGCCAGCAGTAGTACTGGCAGGTGCTTGTGCATCACGTGATGTGGCGGCAAATGTGGATAAGAAAGCAGCACTAGAGTCAATGGCGGCCTCCAGGACTGTGAAGATATCAGAAGGTCGAGGGCATGAAATAGCAGCCTGAGATGCAGCGAGAGATGCGGCGTGACGTCAAGTAGCCTTGGTTGGCTGTGCTGGAGCTGCTGTTGCGGCTGGTGTCACCCCAGTAGGGGCAACACACTGCCTTTGACAACACGTCCTACGGGTAATGGGAGAGCTTACAGGAGACAAGGGATGACAATGTTTGCATGGTGGCCTCATTGCTGGTGCATCCTATGCAGTTGGTGAGTCGTCTGAGGCCCAATGGCACTAGGTTATGTACTCAGTGGCATCAGCACGCGCCAAGGCGTCCGCTGGGTCGTAATCCTCCCCAGGATGGTACCTTAGACTGTCACAGCGATGGCGACACAACCACGCTTTGATCCTCACCCGATCTGCTTCCTCCTCGTCACGTGGAACTCGCGTGTAGTAGCGTTCCTTCTCACTGTGTCCCCTTGGAGAGGTGGGAGCTGATGGTGGCTTTGAAAGTGAAGCCAGGGTGGTGGGATAGGTTGCAAATGTGACTGCTGATGCGTACAGAGGCGTGGAACTCAGTGACCCAGTGTGTGGGTAGTGGTGCCCGACCGTCGTACAGGGCTGTGAGGAGACTAAGCTATGCAAAGGGGCTGTTGTGGACTAGTAGGATGCGTGACAGGAAAGGTACAAGCGACAAGCTGTTACACTATGTGTTGTGATGCTGCTTGGCAAGATGAGCACGGGCAGTCGAAAGCCACATGAATGCATGCGGCAGTGATGGATGGCAGGTGAGGACTGCGGGTGAGCCGAGGCCAGAATGTGTCACCTCTGCGATGTTGCCGTGCCTCGGTGCTAAAGAGTTGCGGAGATGTGGAACTACCAAGCTACAAAGTTGTGGTGTGGTAATGCAGAGTTGCGGCACGGCGAAACGGGGAGACTGCCGAACTGCAGATCAGTTGTGAGCCAAGGTAAGAGTGCCGAGGAACCGTTGTGCTGCGGAGCTGCGGGGCTGTGAGATGCAAAGTGCGCGTAGGCGGAATTACGAGACTACAACACTACGGAGCTGCAATGGGACAAAGCTAGAGGGCCTCGTTGCCGTGGTGATGCATTGCTCCGTTGATGCGTAGCCAAGAAATCATGGTGCTGGCAAGTGGGAGAGGCACGGATTTGAAGGTGGCCCCGCAGGTGTAACTTGTCCTGCACCCCACAAGACCCCACATCGATGGAGCGGAGGGGGTTGTCCCTCCTGATCTGATACTAGTAGCTAGTGGCAAGACACTGACAAGCACTCACTACCATGCAGGCTAGGCATGCACAACATCCATGGTTGCATGTGGAGCGGGAGTTGCTGAAAAATCCTTGAAAGAGAAAGAGAGTAAAGAGCCAGCGAGCTCTTAGGACGCGGTTGACCGGGCCACCCAGTCGAGGAACTTAGAGTGGGACCCAGCCGCCATCCCAGGGTTGAACCGAACCAGTCAGCTAAAAGCCGCCGTGGTCACTCACACCTCGGAGCGACCGAGAGTGTGGCCCCGCAGGATCAGCAATCTGGTGCAAGAGCTACAGAAATAGCACAACATGTAGAGTAGATAAAACCAAGAATCCACATCGACCACGTGCGTATATGGTGCATGCATCTCTCATGTAATGTCTCTCATATTTCAGCCATGCGATGGCTAATCACCAACCGCTGAGAATAGAAAGAAATCTCTCTAGGAGAACTGAGCATAGATGAGCCCACACCAATCTTGCACCCGGAAGAGACGCCAGTGATGCGGGTCCCACAGCTTCATATCTGATCAGTCACATGCAGTATTGGTCTGTGTAAATGGATGGAGTAAATAGGTCACTTGCGTGTTTGACAGATACAACCAAAAACCTTTGCTTACCATCATGACGTCCGCATGTCCAAGTACGTGAAAAACTGACAAAGGTGCATGAGAAGATGCTCAACACTCCATGTTTATACACCCCACTCTTAGCCACTCTTAGGCAAGGGGCAAATCCGGACAGAACGAATGACGACCATGAACTTTCCGAGTGCTAATGTCTTGGTGAAGATATCAGCCTGCTGCATGTCTGTGCCGACCTAGATGACAGAGATCACCTGTCGCTCCACAAGATTATGCACAAAGTGATGCTCAACAACAATGTACTTCGTGCATGCATGAAACACACCAGAGTTCTCTACAATGGCGAGAGCACTCTGGTTGTCATAGCACAGAATGACGCAACTAAAAAAACAGACGATGCTGCCACACCGCCTGAGCAGCCCCTGCCCCAAAAATAATGTATTCAACCTATGATGTCTATGTGCGATACAACCCTGCTGGCCTCTGTGCAAAAACAATGGGGTGCCACCCAGTAGGAACACGTAGCCTGTCCGATTGCCCCCATCAGAACTCCATGCCCAGTCATTGTTTGTGTAGCCTTTGACTGCCACCGGACACTACCGTTGAAAGCAGAGTCTGAGGTGCGGTGTGGAGACCACATACCGCACCACTTGCATAGTCGTGTGAAAGGCTCTCGCCTGAGGACACTGTGAAAAATTTACAAGGAGGTTGATGGCAAAGAGAATGTCGGGTCATGTGGTAGTGGCCAAGAACATCAAAGAGCTTGTCAGGCACAAGTACAAGGTCACGTCTAGTGTCTCCCCTAGTTGTGCTGGATCATCCACCTTCCGAGCATCCTGCCCGTTAGCTGTGATGGGGGTGGGGGTTGTGGGAACTGCACCAAGGAGGTGAGCAAACCTCTCCTCCAAAACGCTGGCGTAACATGCTTGATGCAACAAGAGTGTCTACCGCTGACGATCATGCACCATATCCATCCCAAAAACCACAACTGTAGGACTGAGGTCCTTCATCTTATAGGTATCTTGAAGGGCTGCCTTGGCCTCCTTCACAACCTCCATAGAAGGAGATGCAATCAAGAGGTCGTCCATGTAGACCAAGATGGCGGTGAAGCTCTCAGCTGTCCGTCTGAGAAAGAGGGACGAGTCAGCGTCACTCTGCACGTAAGTTGTACATGTCAGTTTGCAGGTGATCTCCAAGTTCCAGCACATTAGTGACTGTTTCAAGCCGTACAAGGCCTTGCACAAGCACCAAACCTTGTCACGGACTTCGAATCCTTGTGGTTGGACCACAAAGATCTCCTCCTCTAAGGTACCATGGAGGAACGCGTTGTTCACATCCATCTGGTGCAGCTCCCAATTGTGATGAGCAACAACCCCGAATAGAGCACGAGCAGTAGTCATGCAACCAATGGGTACAAAGTTGTCAGTAAAATCTGCACGCTCAACCTACGAGAATCCCTTGGCCATCAAGGAAGCCTTGTAGCGATCCAGTGTGCCATCAAGCTTCACCTTCTTGTGAAAGACCCACATGGCATGCATATCTTTCTTTTCAGGCAAGATGTCAACAAGCTCATGGACAACGTGCTCACAGATGGCTCTCAACTCATCCTCACAAGCCGCACATGACAAGAGTGCATCATGAGGTGAGAGTGCCTCCTTCAATATGCCTGGATCAGACGTCGTCAAGGGAGAGCTCCGGGTGGGTAAGACACACACCTCTGGACTCGGTCTGACCACGACAAGGTTGGCTTCGGCATCGGAAGCGACCGAGAACTCTTGGGAGACCAACTCGTGGTTGAGAGGACATGCTGGATGCACCTCAATGTTGTCTTCCTGGACACTCAAGCCAAGGGCCTTTGTGACAGGCTCACCACTTTGAACAGTACGAGCCGGGCGTCTAGGTGCTAAGTCAGCAGTCCACTGAGCCGTAGAGGCTAGTGGTCGAAGACGACCACTGGGATCGCAAGAGTAGCCTGATGCTGAGGTGCTCGCCTCAGGCAACAGAGAAGGCTACTGGCCCATAGTTACAGGGGGAATAGGTGCGTGCACGGGAGTGGGTGTGACAGAGGGGACTAATACCGGTACAACATCAGGTGTGTTAGAGGGGACTAACACTCATATAAGATCAAGTGTGCCAGAGGAGACCGACACTAGCACGGGATCAGGGGTGCCACAGGGGCCTGGCGGGATCAGATGTACTATAGGGGACCGATACTCCTATGGGATGAGGTGTGCAAAAGGGGACCGACACTGGCACGTGATCAGGTATGCCAAAGAGGTTTGATGCTGGCACAAGATCAGGTGTGAGAGAGGGGATTGATGAGGCTATAGCCACGATGGCCAAATCGTCAGCAGTTGGAGACTGGACCAAAGATGAGGAGGCCTCGACAGACCCATCCATAGGACTAGACTCCCCCATCCGCCGGGAGGACACACAAGTGGGAACATGGTCGGCACCCAGCGACAGAATGGTCAACAAGTCAAGGTAGGTGAGAGCCTCAAAGAAGGGAGCATCTCGAGACTTAACAATGCGATGGCAAGCAGGGTCCCAAAAGCGCCAGGCCTGTGACGGCGGAGAGATGCTGAGGAAGGTACACATGCATCCCCGAGGTGAGACCTTGGACCCCTGGTCCTCGGTGCACCAGTCGCATACAAGGTATCCCCAAACATAAGCAAGACAGAGATCAAAACGATGGCCAAACCACAACGTGAATGGCGTGACATGGTCTGGAAGCGGACCATGCGGTAAGCAATTCCAGACCCATGTAGGAGAAATCCTCAAAGGTAAAAGACTTTGGAAGACCGCACTTAGACTACATAGCGCAAACCGCATCCTCCATGATGCGGTTCAAACACTCAAACACACCGTTCTGATGTGGCATAGTTGGAGCAGAGAGCTGGTGAAAAACAATGTGATCAGTAAAGTAGGCATCCATCTTCTTTAAGAGTTTGCCACCACGATCCCAATAGAACGTGTGCAGGGTGTGAAAAAACTGACACTCAGCCATCATAAGCTACAGGTGGATTGCCAGTGCGGCATTGCTCTTGTGGTGGATGCTGTAGACGCACCGCATCCGAGTGAAGTCATCGATCAGGTTGAGAACATATCGACCCCAATCTGAGAGGGGCTCGACTTGGAGAGGACCGAGAAGGTAGTGGGTGCAGTGTTCAGGAGTAGGAGTCAGGGTGAGAGCAGTGATGCATCTTACCCTGGGCACAAAAAAGACAATTGGTCTCGGACGACTTCTCAGAGGAAGCTGCATCAAGATCAATCGCTGGCTGAATTCGAATGCGCTTGGACACAGTGTCCGAGCTGACATGGCAGAGGTGACTATGTAACAAGCAGTGGTGCTCAGGGGAAAGAACACCAGTGAAAAGCACATGAGCAGGAGAGAGAGGGGGAGAATACGAATAGGGAATGCAACACGCCATAATGAAATTAATCAACATGAGAGGCATGAAGCACGATGGCACGTGTGCCAAGAGCAATCACTGTGGCAGAGTCAGCAGAGAGCTCAACAATGAGACCCATCCTGGTGCATTCATAAACAGAGAGCAAGCCGAGATAAAGAGGAGAAAAAAACCACATTGGAAATGTACAGGGGACCAAACGGACTGTCAAACCGTACAACTCCAACTCCCTACACAGGCAACGACTGACCACACCTTGTGAAAATGGACAAAACGGACGCAACGGGGCTAAGCACAACAAAGTCATTATGACGACAGGTCATGTGATGGTGGCACCAAAGTCAATGATCCAGGTGCCACTTGGCTCATGACCAGTCGTTGTCATTGAGCAACATGCCATAGAACACTCTGCCTCTTTTTTATGCATAGTAGAGGACTCACGAAAATGATGAACAACATGGATCTGTGACTCATCAAGCCAATTGGTACCATTAGGTCCATCCTCATTTCAAGCCAATTGAGCTCCACCACAAACATCATTACGGGCAACAGATGCAATAATACAAGCTGTGTCAGGACCACTTGGCTGTGACAACACAATCGCATCTCCCTGGATACGAAGCAACCAAGACTGCGATTGTGCAATTTTGAGGGTCCATATCACTACTGCCGCATGGTGAAACAAATACATCTGCTGTAGTTGTGGTCGCGGCATGTCCCGTCTGTATGTCACTAAAGGAAATCCACTACGTGTGCGCCACCTGAAGGCTGTGCATGATCTGGGTCCATTCAAGAGGCTGCTCACACTCTGTGTGACGATGAGCGCCTCCATAGTTGTAGCAACGGAGAGAACGTGCACTACCACTACTCGCCGCCTGTTGCTACTGCTAGTACTATTGTCCCTTTCCACATCGCTTCTTCCCCTTGTTCCCTTGTGCGGCTGTTGTATCGCCTTGAGTATGGCCGCTTGGTGTAGAGGAGGAGGAGGAGGAAGTGGTGGAGGTGGGAATGATGAACTGGGACTGAGGCGTAGGAGGGGTCACACTCATAACTGCAAGAAGTGGACTCTACTCATGGGTGATGGCAACCTCAGGAGCCGATGTGGCCTGGAGGAAGTAGCAATGGACCCAAGGAAGCAGCCTGTAGTGACTCTGACAACTCAGAGAGAACAACATAGTCGAAGCCCGTAAATAGCTTCACGTGGTCCAAGTGCGTCCCCAATATGATGGTATTGAGTACCCACAACTGTGTTAAGCCACCGGTTGTAAGGAGTGTGTAAAGGCGCATCGCGCGCCTCTAGAAGTCAGCTGGAAGCTTCATGGAACCTAAAAGGAGGGACTAAAACTTACGCAGTTGGGCCGCCCTTGTAGCATGGGTCTCTGCAACGAATAGTGTCAAGGCCAGCTCCCGGCTTTGGCATGGATATACTCCAGTCCCGGTCTCAGTCTCACCCAGGAAGGGTCGGAAGTCGACCACAGTCACCCGCGACATGGCGTAGAGGAGACCACGTATTACTCTTGCTGCTATCTAGATCTGGTGAGTATGGTGAGTCTGGTACTGGCTGTGGTAGTAGGGCTAGACGCCCTCAGAGTCGGCCCAAACCTGAAAGAGGGTCTCCTAGCAATCAAAGTCCTCATCGCTGTCATAACAAGGCAGAGCTGTCTCAAAGTCCTTTGATTGCTGCTTCGTGGGAAGGGCGACCTCAGGCTTGGGAGAGGATGGGCAAGGCACATGGAGACCACCAGTGAGAGGAATACCATCGAAGGTAAATGCCAAGAAACAATGTGTCTGGTCGTAACAGTGAGAATGTGGCAGGGTGACAGGCCCCCCCATCGTAGCTCACAAATGCACTCCTCAAGGATGCAAATCTCATCCTCACGTGTGTAATCCTCCATCCCCTTCACATCCCAAGCGTGAACAAGTGTTGAGGGGTGCTGAGGTCGCGGTGCTGTACAAGGCGTAGCAGTGTTGACCTGGCCACCCCGAACCCTGGCACATCAATGTGCACCCCGGCACATCGGGGTGATGAGTAGCACATCGGCCACATCGGCCACCCCGGTACCTCGACATCGGAGGGGAATTTAAAAATACCAAATCATATCACTTTAGGAAACAAAAACACCTTTATCATCAGATATCAAGCATGTTTATGACAAATAATATGATAAAGGAATTTCAATGTTCATAATTGGTGACATGCAGGATATATTATGAACCGTTTCATCACATTGGCCACACGTTGACATTTGTATTCATATGTGGGTCATTTTTGCATTACGACTGTTTGACGGCCATTGATTGATCGACGGCAGTCGATCGACTAATGACGGCCGATAGATCGACCTGCAATGGTGGTCAAATGATCGACAGTGGTCGGGCAATTGACCACAGTTGAATGATCACAACGGTCGATCAATTGACGACGGTCAGGCGACTGACGTCGGACGAACAATTGACAAAAGTCAATCGATCGACAACGGCCAAACAATCAACGGCTAGCGACTACACGAAATTTTTTGTTCTCACAATCAGCCCGTTTAGACATCGCAAACCCAGGGGCTTTGCACTTGTGCTTCGTGAATGCATCTGGACCTTGAGTTTGATCAATAAAAGTTATCATCCACATTATAATGTTCAATAAAGATATGTAGAAGTTTGGCAATTGTACATAATTAAACTCCATCAGTCGAAAGCAACGAGGTGGCAGCATCCTTCAGTTTCATTGGCTAGTTTTTACTTAGTGCCACCTTGTCTCATGCCACGTAAGACAAGGTGGCTGCCACAAGTAAGGGATCTTTGAAAGTTTGAAATTCAAACCCATGGAGTATATGATGTAGTATGCTCGAACGGGGGGCAGGGGGGGGGATCGAGTGGTGGGAAGCTGACCCTGAGAATCCGGAGTCGGCGGTTGTCAGTCATGCATTTCAGAATTTGACAGTGGAAGCCCCCCCCCCTCTCCCCCCCCGGGAGGGGGGGGAGGGGGGGGGATCGAGTGGTGGGAAGCTGAGCCTGAGAATCCGGAGTCGGCGGTTGTCAGTCATGCATTTCAGAATTTGACAGGGGAAGCCCCCCCCCCGCTCCCCCCCCGGGAGGGGGGGGAGGGGGAGGGGCGGCGACACACTCGCTGAATGCGAGCTCGGTCAACATCGGGGCCCCATCGGGGTGGACCAGGGTTCCGCGGCCGCGGTAATAGGATCACCCCGGAACCCCAGGTCAACACTGGGGCGTAGACTACTGAATGTATGGTACAGCTCCAGCAGGTCCTCCTGGTATCGACTGTGAGGCCCCTGGACGACCCCTCAAAAACTCAGTGATCTCTTTTAGCACACCGATATGACGCAACTGCTGGCGGTGCATCTCATCCTGCATCCGACGAAGCTTGTCAGTTGCAAGTGACTGCGACTGTGGACTCATGATGCCCGAAGAGGAGGAAGAGGAGGGGTCTCCTAGCCCCTTGCCCTTGTCACGGACCGCATGCATTGATGCTGCTTAGTATGGGTCCAAACGTCAACTTTGTCAGAATCAAGAACTGATGGCATTTGTCAAGGGTTTGAAATATGGCAAAAAAGATGTTTCTGCTAAAACTTGGTCGAGTGTTGGTTTTGATGTCATCACCCACAATGATGATGTCAGCATAAACCGTTGCCTAATGAGGCAATGTTTAGAGCAATTGTGTGCCAGAGGATGCTGCATGCAGTGACGGTGGTTTCGTTAAAAAGTACCTGAAAAAAGAAAAAAATGTCACTATTTTCTTTTCAGTCAAAAGTCCAGAAAACATCCAGATCTAAGAGCGTTTCCTGGAGTCTACAGGAAACCAAATGAGGCGGGAATGGATGCAATGGATAGGGTTTTTCAAGAGTTTTCTAATGAGCCCTTACATGCCAAATACAATGGTTGTTTGGGGCAGTTTCACTCTCTCATGTCCGGGGGGAGTGGTAGGTGCCACCTGAGCAAAGCTTCCGGGAACCTTCATGGACCCCTTCTCAATATCACGTGCCTCAACTACTGCTGGAGAGCATTGAGAAACCCGTGGCTGCCCTGTGTTGGTGATGTGATGATGCAGTTGGAAGGGTGTCTCCACCACTGCAATCCATTGCGGCGGGTCATTGTGGCTTGGTGGGTCCTCCCATGACCGTGGTTTTAGCTGTGATTCTCACTGCTACTGCCACTGCTGCGTAGCTCAGCGAGGGATGTATCGTTGCTCTGATACCATGAAAAACTACTTGGAAGCTTCCTAGCTTTGCTGCTGCTGACGTGGCGACATACCTTACTGTTCTTGGATTTCAACAAATGGAAAGTTGCAAACTATGTAATCTATGAATTAGACGAGATTCGTGAGGTTTGAATTGTTTTGGTAATCCTTAATGGTCAAATCTGCATAAAATGGTACCTTGACTTCAACGTTTCATATGGAGAAAAGCACCATTTAAGTTTGAAATCCCTTAGCCTTTCACATAAAACTTTAGTTCAATCATTCATATGGTATGTAGAATTCATTGAATGAAAAAATGTATCACATTCAATCAACTTAAGAAACAATCATTATTGAAATCCTAGAGCAGTAGGGTAGTCCAGTCAGCTGGCGTACCAGTAAGCAAGCAGGTCCAAACAACAAGACATAGGCTAGGCGCACACGCAAAGTTTCATCAGCTCCAATAGTTTAGTAATGCAGAGAGAAATGACAACTGACAAGTACACATCATAAAAATCTGCCACGACACACAGCGGGTGACACACACGGTAGTGTCAGTTTGTTCCAAAACCGGCCCAAAACTACTAATTTGGTCGTAACTCTGCGCGCAGGTATCCAAATGCAACACCGTCGGAACCTAGTGATGTAAAGTCTCAAGCCAGATGCTATGGCTGGCACACACAGAGGTCTAGCATCGATCAGTAGATAGACAATGCAAAACATGCAAATCGGGCTCAGAAGCAAGCCCACCAAGAAAACTCTAGTGACTACAAAAAAACTGTAGAGCATCCCAGCAAGCACCGGAGACGTCGTGTTAGCTGTTTGGCAGCTGCTGTGGGTGGAGTTACCACCTGTCGGTGCTCCGGCGCTAGCTTGGTCCGCATCAAAGATCTGCATGAGCATGGATACGGCCGAGTGGTCATAGTAAGCTGTACAAACAGATGAGAACGAATCACATCATAACAGGGTCCCTTCACAAGACCTCCGATGCCAAGTTGCTCAGTGGAGCGGTGTCGGCTAAAATCCCACATAACTGTAGGGAGCTGTCCCTAGTGTGTGAGAGGGAGAGAAAGTAATGCTCAAGGGAAGAACGGAGAGGAGAAGCGGCAAGACTCCATAGAATAGGTCCTCTCAAAGTTGGTCAGCCAAGAGAGGCAAGCGAAGCAAGAATACCGAGTAACAATGGACAGAGCTGCTAAGACCGAGAAGGGAGAGCGAGCGAGCAAGCGACGAGCTTGCTCTAGCTTGCTATCCCCTCGCTAGGTGGAATCAAACCACCCAACCAGAATTTTGGAAGCATCAGTCAATCATGACCCCAGCTAAGACCCTGGTGTGAATTAGGTGAGGAGAAGCACCCTGTTCGACACACAACAAGCAAGAGGCATGAGAACAGTCACAACTGGTATGGTTCTCTTGAGAAAATTTCTCCAAGTTATTGTGCCTTCACGCCACCATGAGGACATCGCCGGCAAAGCTATCTCTCTCTTGGTCAGTCACTTGTACTAGGAAGGAGTGTGTGCAGCAAGGCTAGAGGTCATTGTGTGATACTGACACATAACAAAGACTCCCCCATGACCCACAACAAACATGCACACACATCGACATCACAAGAAGTGACACAACACAGGACTGAACTCGAGCATTGGTACAAAATCTCAACCTGGAAGATCACAAGCACTAAACAGGCCAACTGTGCACAATCTTTCCTCGAAGACATTGCTGCTAAGTGCCTTGGTGAGGAAGTCAGCTCATTGCTGTCGTGTGTCAACCCACACAATGTGGACATCCCCGGCAGCCACACACTTGCGCACAAAATGATGTTCTGCATTTACATGCTTCGTGCGAGTGTGGTGGATGCCATCATGCTCAGCAGTGGCTTTCGTGCTTAGATTATTGCAGCGCAAGGTGATGTAGCGGTTGGNTTCCTCGAAGACATTGCTGCTAAGTGCCTTGGTGAGGAAGTCAGCTCATTGCTGTCGTGTGTCAACCCACACAATGTGGACATCCCCGGCAGCCACACACTTGCGCACAAAATGATGTTCTGCATTTACATGCTTCGTGCGAGTGTGGTGGATGCCATCATGCTCAGCAGTGGCTTTCGTGCTTAGATTATTGCAGCGCAAGGTGATGTAGCGGTTGGGAAAATGAAACTGTTGCAACAAACAACATAGCCAGATGCTCTCACTGGTGCCCGCGCCAAGTGTGACATACTCAGCCTCACTAGAGTTACGTGCCACACAGCCCTGCTTGCCACATTTCCATGAGATTGCTGTTCCGCCAACCAGAAAGACATAGCCAGTATAATTGCAAGCATCCGTATCATACGCACAGTCACTATCAATGTACCTGTCAACAACCACTGACAGCTGCCCAGTACAACAGAGGTTGACTCGGGCGATAGGGAGCACAAACCTGACAACGTGAAACACGACCTCCATGTTTCGTGCCCTGGGACACTATGATAATTGAGCAAGGAAACTCTCAGCAAAGGCGACGTCTGCCCTCGTAGTGGTGGCTAGGTACATCAGGGACCCTATGATTTGCAGATATTGTGTCACATCCACTAGCTCTCCCAGTTTCAAAACATCCAATGTTTTCAACAACCTCTACCCGCCGGGCGTCATTGGTGTTGAGGCAGTGGGCACAGACTTGAGCAAGGTTGCAAAACGCTGCCACAGGCTCATGATGTCATCAGCCTGGTGAACGTAGAGCACACAAGAAGCGTGATCACGCTCAAGCTCCATGTCGAGAAAGACACGAGTTGGGTCCAAGTCTTTCATCTTGTACTCAGACTGCAATAGAGAATTCACGGATGACAGTGCCTCTTGACTTGGTGATGCAAGCAACAAGTCATTGACAAAGAGGAGGATGGCGGCAAAGGGTGTGGACCACGGAGTAACAAAGAGAGTGGGGTCCACCGTACTACGTTGGTAGCCCCCTTTCTCCAAGGTGGACGTGATCTCCTAGTTCCAACACCATGGTGACTGCTTGAGGCCATTGAGAGCCTTTTGCAGCCTTCAGACTCTGCCAGTGCCGTCTAATAACCGTGGGGGCTGTACCATGTAAATATCCTCATCCAGACGGTAGGAACGCATCACCTCACATCCATCTACTCGAGCTTCCAATCATGGCATGGTACAAGAATAAAAAGAGCTCTTGCTATAGTGTAACATCCGACGGTGTCAAAGGTATCGTCAAAATCAATGCCGAGGACTTGAGAGAACCCCTTGGTGGTGAGACGTACCTTGTACTTGTCAAGCTCACTGCTGTCCTTGGACTTCCGAAAAAAAACCCACCGCGTATCAATGGCCTTGCGTCCTGGTGGAAGATCGAACAGGTCATATACGACATGGTCGTCAGGAGCTTTCAGCTCATCCTACATGGCAGCTTCCCACTCTGTGAGTCAGGCACTGCATGTGCCTGCCGAACTGTGGTTAATTCAGGAGACGATGGCTGTGTAGCAATGGTTGCATGGTACTCTGCGACGCTACCAAGGACGGTGACTTCAAGTGCACACTCATGCTCTGACGTGAGAAACGCATATCCAAGGACAGAGCTAGGGTGGACAATCCCTATGGTCAAGCCCAAACCATCCATACCGGTCGGCAAAGCCGGAGACTGCTCAGGTTGTGGCTGAGAAGGACGGGCGGAGGATGCAGTGCCGCTGGAGGAGCGGGTAGGAGGTGTGCTGAGGCGTCCTCCACAAACAAAGGATTCGATTGGTGTAGGAACAGGAGGCACGTCGGACGGAGGCAGATCGGGAGCTGACTGACTGGGCACAAAATGAGTGGATGGGGTTGCAAAGGAGTGTGCAAGGGACACAAACTCAGACGGGGCTGACAAGGACGCGGCAGGAGACGTCGGAGCTCCAAGTGAGCTAGACGTCATGGAGAGGATGGATCCAGAGGACGGTGAAAGGACAATGCCGGGCACCTTGAGATACGGGGAGGGTAAAAGCAGCTGGGGAGGAGAAGCAGCAGGGACTTTAGGGACATTAGGGATTAATGAAGGGCCGACACCCCCCCGCAACCAAAAGAGTGGAAGCATGGAGGCAGCGGACAAGTGATGGGTGAGATCACAAAGAAACACCGACTCAAAGAATAGGACATCGCGGGACTCAATGATGCACTAGCGCTATATGTACGAGAAGCGCCAGGCTTTAGACTGGGCACAAACACCCAAGGAGGGATAAAGGCAACCACGGGGGGAGAGCTTCCCATCACAAATGTCCTCCTGGAGGCAGATGGAGGCGATGCTATCCCAGATGCAAGCAAGACTCAGGTGAGCACGAGTGCCAAACCAGCGTTGAAAGGGGGTGACTGTGCATGGGAGAGGACCGTGGGAAACACGATTCTAGACCTAGGTCAAGTATCACATGGCCTCTAAGGTGAACAACGGAGGGGGACCAGACTCGGGCAAAAGGGTATGGACGGGCACGTCATAGGGTGGCGGCCACCCCCAAGGGTACGGTGTAGATGGAAGAGCAGAGGGAACACCAACGGTGGAGAAGGCCTACGTGGAGGAGGAACTCGCGGGACAAGAGGAGGAGCTAGAGCTAGAGCAGCTGATAGAGGAGGAGGAAGACCTGCTGGTGCGTGCCCCATTGGCATGTATGGCGCGTGCTTAATGGGCACGCATGGCGCGTGCAAGGTGAAGATCATCAGGGGACACAAGGCACTTCCGAGTAGAATGCTCGGTGGAGCCATAGTTCCAGTATACCACCTCCCCTAGAACACAAGACGGAGCAGTGGCCTTGGCCTTCCCTTTGCCCTGTCCACAGCCGCATCCACGTCCACGGTCCTGAGAGGCAAGAGCTACGGTAGTAGAAGTAGCGGAGGAAGGGGAGGTAGAGGAGGAGGGAGACGAGGTAGGAGTGGAGGAGGATGTAGAGGATGCAGCTGTGATGGCGGCGACCCCAGCCACTGTAGAACAGTGAAGATGTTTTTTCTTGAGACTTATCCACCAGGCGGTTAACCACTCAATGGTGAAGTCCCAGAGGGCACCAAAATCAGGTGGGGACCTTGGGGTAACGGGCTACGAGGCAAGACATTGCATCTCATAACTTTTGACATTGCAAAAAACTGGTTTGACAGCTCAGGAATCAAGCCGTTGACCATAGTGTGGATTGCTGACACCTGTCCTAGGTAGCTTCACCAAGCTTGCGAAATGGTTTGAGCCCGCGGTTCCCAAATGCATAAGTAGATTTGTCAGCACGCATCAAGAGCGTGTTGAACTGCACGGTGAGAGCACTCTGAGAAGCCTGACCAGTCACGGTGGTACGACGATGAAGCATGGTGTGCGTGCCAACATGGTCTGCCAGACGCTGAACGGCGGGATCAACATTGCAGGTGCCAACATCGTCATCAAGGGTCTCAGGAGTGGAAGCAATAAGAGCACACACAGCACAAGCATAATCTTTAGCGATAGGTGTAAATGGAGGGATGAATGGGAAATAATACTCCCACAAGCGTTCCTCCTGAGCCCAGGCATGAAGCGGGTCTCCCAGGAGGAGAAGGCAAGCCGAGTGAAAAAACTGGAGGCTGGGAGAAGAAGTCATGATGGCGGGAGACAGTAGCGGGGTTGGCAGCAGAGAAAGAGGTAGTAGGGTTCACAGCAGCGATGCTGGTAGCAGACGGTGTGGAAGCAGTACCAGCACTAGTACCAAAAGTAGCAGCAGCAGAGAGAGCTGATACCGCAGGAAGGCAGTTGAGGACAATAGCGGCAACCTCATCAGCGAATGCAACGCAATTGTCATTCATGACCTTGAGGTGGTCTTCAGCCTCTCACGGAGCCTCGCAAGCGAGGGTCAGCTAGCATTATAGGTTTTCTATGACTGAATCTTCATCACCAGGCATGGTCACAAAATCGGGTGTAACGTGGCAGTGCCACGCTGATCGGTCAAAGGAGCCACGTGGCTTGAGCACGGTCACCTTGGATTGTGGGTGGTGAGACGCTATGGCTTGAGGGTCAGAGACCCTCAAGCACCGCGGTTTTAGCCTAGTCGGCCAAGGATTCCATCGAATCTGCTACATTGGTATCAAAGCTCAAGGGCTCAAATCCCACGTTGGGGTTACCGGAGATGCCGAGGTGGCTCTCACTCCTTATGGGGGGAGTGTAGCATGGCAATGCCATGCCGACCGGTCAAAGGAGCCATATGGTTTGAGCGGGCTCACCTCGGACTGTGGGTGGTGAAACGTGATGGCTTGATGGTTGAAGACTCTCAAGCACCGCGGTCTTGGCCTAGTTGGCCAAGGATTCCATCAAATCCGCTAAAGCGGGACTCTGTCAAAGAAATCCTTGAAGAGTTTTCCCAACCCCAGTGGGTGTGGGAAAAATACGGTACCTTTAGCCAGGAGGTTTGAAGATGTAAGACAGGACACCTCAAGCCACATAGAGCAAGCTGTTGGAATGATGCTCCTCACCATAGCAGGAGTGACTCCAAAAAGGAACACCAAAAAGACAAGTCTTAGTGGCTTAGTGGTTAATGGTGTCCACCTCTAGAGGCAGGGGCCCGGGTTCAAGTCCCACAAGATGAAATTCTGCCCTGCCTCAAGGGAGGTGGAAAATAGATGCCAGGAAGCTAGCTCAACCTCTAGAGTTCCTCTTTACGTTTCTAGAAGGCCAGGTGAGGGTCCAGGAAGGTGGCACACCTTCTAGAAGGGGTGACTTGTCCTACAAGGCATCTAGAGGTGTCTTGGTCTTCTGGACACCTTCCCTCCTACTAGAAGCAAGCTGAGGAATCTAGGAAGGGGCAGAAGCTTCTAGAGGAGGGAAGNAAAACTATTGCCTCACTCTCTGACCAGATTTTGCCATCCTTGGAACCAGTTGCCTCCATAGTTTCAGTCTCTCCAAAAACAGTTGGTGGTGTGAACCAGCCACTGCTAGGGACCCTCCAGGGTGCACACTCACCCTCAGGCCAACAAAGGGTTATGGGCCCACGCCTCTGAGGGGTTCAAAGCCAGCTTGATTTCACGCTTCCAACAGCAAGACATGGCAACCAGCGAGCAAGAGAGCAGCCGCGCTGTCCTTAAGTTTGATTAGACAGGCTTCGCCTTGTGGAGGTGGCAGTTTGAGGTCTTCCTCGACGACAAGGGACTGCTGGAGCTTGTAAAAGGTGATGAGACTGCTCCGCCGGAGACTGCAACGGCTGAGGTGAAGGAGGCATATAAGAAGCGCAACAAAAAGGCATTGGCGCTCCTTGTGTCCGCGTTATGCCCACCACAACTTGGGCACATCCAAGGATGCACCCTGGCCGCGGACGCATGGTCAAAGCTCTGCTCCATCTACCAGTCAAGCAACCTTGCTAATCAGCTCTTCATCTTCAAACGGCTCGTCACCCTCCGAGCCAACGAAGGCGACAACATCATGGAGATCATGCAGCAGATTGAGTCCCTCGCAGCGGAGTGCGTGGCCACGGGTTGGGAGGTCGACTCTCAGTTGCAAGCTATGATCCTCCTTCTGGCCTTGCCAGATAGTAGGAGTCCCATGATCACAGTCCTTGGTGGCTGGCCTTCCGACGAGCTGAAGTACCCCAAGGTTGCTGAGTACGTACGCAATGAGTGGATACGACGTGGCGGTCGAGAGAGTGCAGTGGCATCAAGTTCAGCTTACACGGTTCATCCTCAAAGTGGAGGCCGAGGCGACAAGTGGAAGGGTGCCAAACAGGGCACTAAGAAGGGTGACAAGAAGGGGGAGTGCTTCAACTGCGGCAAGGAGGGCCACTACGCGCGCAACTGTCCTAAGAAGAAAACAGATCGGTCGCAGCGGGGCGGGAAGAAAGATGAGCACGCCCTTATGGCGTACAACTCCACCAACTTGAAGGATCCGGGAGTTGCCGTCATCGACTCCGGATCAGGCCGCCACACGCAATGCAATAGGGCGGCATTTGTCACCTAAGGCGCCTCGGAGAGACGCATGATGGTGGCCAATGGAAAAACAGAGGTGGCCGCCGGTGAGGGTAACGTCCGCATTGAGTCAATTGTGGATGGAAAACCTGTCACGAGCACAATCTACGATGTGCTGCATATGCCTAACTTTGGGGCAAACCTGCTCTCCGTCAGCCGCCTTACCGACAAGGGACTTGAGGTGCTCTTCACAAAGAAGGAGGCCGTCATCCGCAAAGAGGGCAAAGGTGAGGTGATTGCGCGTGCCAAGAGGGAGGACGACTTGTACCTGCTACGCGCAAAGATCCTCAGCAGCCGGGTGGGGTCCAACGCCGCCAACCTTGCAACGAAGGATGGAGGAGNAGGGAAGTGGTGCGGGGTCTCCAAATCAGCGGCCTTGATGGAACCAAGGAGACCGTGTGTGAGCCATGCATCATTGGAAAATCAACTCGGCAGCCGTTTGTCGCCAAGGGGACGCGTGCATCGGCAAACCTGGCCGTGGTACACACAGATGTGTGTGGACCGCTTGAGAGCTCCATCGGCGGAGCTCGCTACTTCCTCACCTTCATCGATGACC
>SZWC01016947.1:50321-62684 GCA_023375785.1 Penium margaritaceum
GATTTGTGAGACGGACAGCAAGTTGGCTGCGAAGGAGGGCATGTACACCACCTTTTGAAGGTTGACTGCCTTCTCCGCACCATTCACGTTGAACGTGATCACCTTGTCCCCTTCGCCCATGGCTTGGACGACGCCACCGTTTGCACACTTGATGCGCATGACAGATTCGGCCATGGAGACAAATCCACCCTTCTCTTTTGATGAGCGGTGGTTGGTGCCCGAGTCAAGGGCGAATGCCCCGGGCCTAAGGATCGCTGCGCCCTTCATGGGCAGCCCCCTAGCCATCATGTTGGTGAGCTCCTTCTTCTCCTTTCCACTTTTGTTCCCGCCTTCTCTCTTGGGACTTCGACAGTCCCTAGCCCAGTGCCCAGCCTTGCCACAATTGTGACAGTTGCCGGGCTTCTTGGAACTCTTCCCGCCACCATTGCCTTTCCCTCCACCGCCACCGCTTCCGCTGTTGCCTTGACTGGAGCGAGAGCTTGCACTTTGTCCATCGAAGCGAGAGGCATAGGCTGAGATGTTTGCCTCGGTGCCACTGCGTCGCATGGACTCGTTGTGGACGTGTTCGGTGACAGCCTCGTACGTCAAATCTGCCTCTTTCCAACCGCCAAATACGGTGATCAAGGACCCCCAGCTTTCCGGCAGTGCCATTAGAAGGATCATGGCACGCATGTTGGAGTCGAGATTCCATTCCATTTGCTGGACCTCTTGCAGCACGTTGTCCAACGATTGCAAAAATGCGGGTATCGATTCTCCTTCGCTCACCCTCATCGACATCAACCGTTGGAAGATGAAGAGTCAGTTTGCTAGGACATTCGATTGATGCACGCGTGTGAGTTTTGCATAGGCCTCGGCAGCCAACGTGCATCCTGTGATGTGGGAGTGTTGAGTCTCGTTGATGGACGTCACAAGAATGGCGAGAGCCATGTTGTTCTTCATCGTCCATGCTGCAAGGTTAGCCGCATGCGTCGTCACGGTCGCATCGGCTGGTGCTATCTCGGTCCCTTTTAGGATGTCGAGGTAGCCACGCACGTTCATGACAATCTCAAACTACCATTTCCACAAGGGAAAACCTTTCCCCATGAATTTGGACATACCCGCCTCAAGGCGGGCTGGAGTCGGATCCGCCATTTCTTGCGGTTGCTCGTCTTTTCTGCTTCGATGCTACTCTGCTTCGTTGAGGCCGATGAGGCTGATGAGGCTGCTGACTGCGACCGTTGTCAAAGTTGCAGTTGGTTCCGTTGCATACCCCTCCCGCAAATGATCGCCTAAGGCGATGGTGCCGTCGTGAGAGAACGGACTCGGGGTCGTACCACCTTCTAAAAAAGGGGTAGAGCTTAATCCCGTTGGGGATCAAGGGTCTTGTCCAACATGGAAAGAGCGATTCCTCGTCCCCTAGTCCGCCACGTGCGCGCACCCTACCTGAAGAAGCCGATGGAGCCGATGGAGCAGATGGAGCCGTCCGATGGTCGTGTCCCTGTTGTACCTGTGCGCCCTGCAAGACCACACGCTAGTCAGTCTTGGAAGCGTGCCTTAGAACCAGAAGTCTGGGCCCATAACCCTTTGTCAATGCGCCGGATAGCAACGGTCTAGAAAACAGGTCCCGACATGGGAGGCCGCCAACCGCTCTTGGTATTGCAACCAAGATAACATATCACCCTCAAACGAGGGATCCACACTTTAGGTTCGTTTAGTTTGCAACCTCACGAAGTCCGCATGTTGGTCTTTAGTGTCTACCTTTGGTTGGACACTCTGTGAGGAGTCTCAAAGGCAAGAACTGTAAATGGATGCATGCAAGGTACAAGTTTTTATACTTGCAAAGCTTTGCTAAAGCTTCTGCTTGTAGTGGCTCCACTGGAGCCAACCTCAACCTACATTCCTACTTGGCGCGTCCTTAGACCGCCAAGTGTCATCCTCAAGGCATGCTCTAGTAAGCTTCCTAGAAGCTTCCTGTCCCAGTTTTGGCCACAAAAAAAAAATTGCGGCCGTCGCGGGGTTTGAACCCGCGACCTCTGGTTTGAGACTCCGGTGCCTAATCAACCAAGCCAAAAAGGTGTGGTTACTATGATGAGCCACAGCGGACATACCCATTATGGGCAGTGCATTCCTGTCCCATCTCAGAATAGACCAAGGGGACATACTCCATAGAGCAGTGCATGCCTTGTCTGTATGTGTAGCTAGACAGCTAGGTAGTGGACAAGGTGCATACAATTTCAGCAATACATACACGAGAGAATTAACACGCCCCCTTGGACATGATTGCACCAGATGCAGCCAAGATGTCGAAGTTGGGAGTGGAGGGAGGTAGAAGGAAGAGCTTTGGTGAGGAAGTCGGCAAGTTGATGGTATCCCTGGATAGGGAAGACTTGCACAGCGCGTGCTTCAATTGCTTCACAGAAAAACTCATGTTATACGCTGATGTGCTTTGTACGTGGGTGCATCACTCCATCATTGGCGGCAATGCGACGTGCTGCAGAATTGTCGCAATGAAGAGGCACCGCGGACACACGCAAGCCCAATTCCTCCAACAAACGCCCCAACCAGATCCCTTCACAGGCTGCTTCACCCAGTGCCATGTACTCTGCCTCTGCCACGCTACGAGCCACGCAAGACTGTTTTGCACTGTGCCATGACATAGCTGTTCCCCACACACAAAACACATACCCGCCCCGACTGCATCCTCGTCTATCACATGCGTAGTCACTATGACAGTACCCATCCAGCAACGGATTTGATGTTGGGGAATATACAAGACCAGAGCCAGCAGTTTCCAGCACGTAGTGAGGTAATTTCAGCACCGCTTTGTGATGTGTGCGGCATGGCTGCTGACTGAACTGGGCCAAGACATTAACAGCACATGCAATGTCAGGACGTGCCGTGGATGAGAGGTATGATAGACTTCCAGTGATCTGTCTGTACAGTGTGGGATTGCATTCTGGTCAGTAGTCTGTGTTCTGTGCATCAAGGAGGTGTCCGTAGACATCGGGACTCATGGGAGAGGACTGATGAGGCAGGTGCTGGACAAGATGCTGGAAGCGTGTGGTGAGTTGCGCAAGAAACCATCCTTGGTGCAGAGTGAGTGTGCAAGCGGTTCTGTTTCTGGTAATGGTCATGCCCAAGAAGTTGTGTGCCTCGCCCAAGCCGGTCATGCTGTAGTGCTGAGTGAGGAGTGACTTGGTCTGAGTGGGAGTGAAGGGGATAGGATAAGCAAGTCATCCACATAGATGAGCAATGCGATGGGAACATTTCCCTCCCAGCGTAAGAAAAGGGAGGGGTCACACACACTTTGTGTGAACCCACCTGATTCCAGAGTGTAGCTGATCACCTTGTTCCAACACCTACGTGCTTGCTTCAGCCCATATAGGGCCTTCAGCAGCAGTCACACATGATCAGTTCCATCTTCGAACCCTTCTGGTTGCTTGATGTACACTTCGTCCTCAAGTGGGCCATTAAGGAAGGAATTTTTTACATCCATTTGGTGGATTTCCCAGTCTTCGTTCACAGCAAATCCAAGCAGCTCTCGGCTGGTGCTGTATTTGCCCACAGGTGCATATGTGTCAGTGAAATCCTGACCTTGCACCTGGTGGAACCCTTTAGCCACCAGTTGTGCTTTGTACTTGTCAATTAGGCCAGCCAGATTCCTTTTCAGCTTGAACACCCATTTGACATCAATGGCTTTCCAACCGGGTAGCAAGGGTACCACTTCAAAGGCTTCATGCTCTAGCAGGGCATTGATCTCGGCTGCCATATCCTTTTCCCATTCAGCTGTGTCGGTGCGCCCCCCTAGCCTCAGCGAGCGTCTACGGTTCCACTAGTGCATGATGTATCTCAGTGGGACCGATTGTTTGGAAAAACTTTCTGTAGTTAACCCACGGGAGATCTCGCAGGGAGCGCAGTACAGGCTCTGGAGACGATGTCACAGACTTCTCCGTGTGCCCAGCTGGATCCTGGGGTGACAAACCTAGTGGTGAGTGTGGTGCACTTGATTCTGTGTTTGTGAGATCCATAGGGGTCAGGAGGTCTTTTTGCTCCTCCCTTTGTTCCACAGGTCTAGGAGATGATGTTACCTCCCTTGGGACAAACACCGGAACACTCACATAGTGTGGGTAGTGCTCAGGGTTTGTGACGTTGGGTACGTGACTTAAGGTTCGGAAGACCCTGTAAGGCATGTGTTCTAGGAAAGATGCATCCCTGCTTTCCAAAAAGCAATGAATCGTGGGATCCCAAAATCACCACGCTTTGGAAGCATGTGAGACACCCACAAACACGCACCAGCGGCTGCGTGGCCTGAATTTGTTTTGTCGTTGCAGTTGTGCATACCACACGCATGCCATTGTGCCCCACACCCTGGCAGGACGAAGATCTGCCTTTTCCTTGAACCACCTTTCCCACGATGTGACGGCTTTGGGCAGGGAACCTTGTGGTACGTGGTTCCACACCCAAGTGACATACTTGACCGCTTCTTCCCAGAAGCCAAAATACAGACCCGACCCTGTCAAGAGAGTGCGCAGAGTGTCCCCTAGGGTGCGGTGCCATCGCTCTGCAGCCCCGTTCTGTTGGGGTGTGTAGGGAGCAGTGGTCTGATGTCCAATGCCCTCCGCTTTGAGTGCTGCCGTCAAGGCACCCATGAACTCTCCTCCGTGGTCTGTTCGCAGTTTCAGCAGTTTACATTTGGTTTGCCGTTCTACGAGTGCAATCCATTCAATGATTGCCTGTTGCGCATCCGCCTTGGTCTTAAGTAGTAAAGCCCAGCGGAATTGACTGCAGTCACTTATCAATGTCAGCACGTACTGAGACCCGTACTGGGCAGATGGCATGGGCATAGGCCCCGTCAAGTCAGCATGGACCAACTCAAGTGGGGACTTGCTCTCTGTGGTTGACTTGGGAACAACTTGCCTATGAGCCTTTCGCTCATGACATTCAAGACAGGTGTTTTCCTTCAGCCTGTGGGGGCAGTCCTCTGGGCTAAGCCCCTCTACGACAGTGTGCTTGAGCATGTCTTCTATGAGGTAAGTGTGAATATGTGCCAAACAGCGGTGGAGAAGTTAAGTATGCTTTGCCTCTATGACAGTGGAGGGTGCATTGTTGATTTTGCATGACACTGGACATGCTAGCTTGACGATCGAGTTGACCACCAGACAACAAATTTACTCTCAGTCTGGGTACGTACAGGACACCAGTTAGCCATATCACCCCGCCAGGTGCTTGAAGTGCCACAGTCCCCACACCCTCAACTGCAAGCACTTCCCCAGACCCAATTTTCACCCCCTCAAATTCAGGCGCAGCATACATCGACAAAAAACGCTGGCAATGTAGTGACATGTGATGTGAAGCAGCAATGTCATATAACCATTCGTGCATGGGAAGTATATGAGAGGTGGTGACATGCGTGTGACCAAGCCGCTGACCTGGCGGCTGCAGTGTGGCTGCCGGCTCCGGTGGCTGGAGCTCCATCGGAGTGGTCCATCCGATGGGCGGCGCTGTCGCTGACTGCTGGCGTCTGTGATGGACGCCAGCTCCAATTTGATGGCTGTGTCCCTTTGATCCCCTTCAGGCCACGCAAGCGCCTCTTGTACGGCAGTTGGCTCCGTTGATGTAGCCAGCATGCATGGCATCATGCCAATCCATCGACCGGTACTTGCGTCAAAGCGCTTCCTCGCTTTTCGCTGCTTCTTGCTGCCGTGCGATAGTTTTGGTGGCGCATCTTTGCTCTGCTGCGATCCCTCCAAATCAGCATGCTCCAGTAAATCATCAACCAGACGGCTCCCGCAGGACCTCTCCCGCTCCGGCGAAACATTGCCTGAATGGCTGGCACGTCCGGTGGATTTTCCACGGACGCCCGATGCACACCCTGCCGGGAGTGCGCACCTTGGCACCCTGGGTGCCTCATCCGCCAAATCCTTTAGGTGGATCTCCTCATCAGCTTGATCGTCATCTGCGTCCTCCGTGTTGGCTGCCACCGCTAGTGCACCTTCACGCTCTGATGCTACATCATCAACTTCGGCGTCTGCCGGCTCCTTCTCGTAATCAAAGAGCTGGAACCACTCCCCCGTCTTTGGAGAGTCCACCATGTCCACGTCGTTTCTGCTAATGTAGCTCTGCTGCTCGCCAAACTTGATGTCTCAACTGCGGATTATCTCCTCATTGCGCATGTTGTAGACCCTGTATACCTTATGCCCACTCTCATAGCCAAAGGAGAGATACGACTTTTCCTGCCGCTCCAGCTTGTTGTCGCACCTCTGCGCAGCCAGCACCATTGCGTGTGCCTTGCACCCGAACACTTTCAGGTGTACCAAACTTTGCTTGCGTCTGCTCCAAACCTCCTACGGTGTCTTCCAGCCGCAATTCCCCTTCAGTACTGCTGTAGGAGTGAGGTTGATAATGTATTTTGTTGTACGCACAGCTTCCACCCAGAAGCTTCGCGGTAGTTATGCATCCACCAACATGGTCCGTACCATGTTCAGCAACGTCTGGTTTCCATTCTGCCACGCCATTGGACTGAGGTAAACATGGCGTAGTTTGTTCCCGCTTTATGCCCTGTAACATCATCCACCCGATACAGCCCATGTACTCTCTGCTATTTTCGTTGCGTAGCGCTCTGACCTTTCGGTTAGTCTGCCTCTCCACTGCGACAACATACTCCTTCAGCCGGTCCAAGACCTTGCCTTTCCACTTCATGAAGTACATGTAGAGTTTTCTGTTGTAGTCATCAGCAAAGGTGACAGAGTAATGTGGGCCGCTCTTTGACGCCGTCTTGAATGGTCTGCACACGTTGTTGTGCACGACCTCCAGCAGGTCCGAGGTGCGATTCACGTTCTCATTGAATGGTTTACACCGCGCCTTGCCAAAAATGCAAGGCTCACACCTTTTGTGATTTTCTACATCTGTTGCCTCTTCTATACCATCGAGGACGAGGCCGCGTATCAGCTCGCACTTCGCCATCTTCTTCACGACTGCGGGTGAAGAATGCCCCAGTCGTTGGTGCCAGAGCTCTAGATCAGCTCCCCCTCCTTTGGCTAGGTTGACGGTGTGTTCTTGCAAGTCTGCTGAGTCTGCCACTGCGGAGTTCACCTTAGTCTCCACGATGTAGAGGCCTCCCTCATGCCTAGCCTCTAGCATGGGCTCGTTGCCACCGTCCTTCTGTATGACTGTCCCTCTTCTCCTGAAGAGCACCTCGTACCCCTTGTCAGTCAGGCGGCTGACACTTAGAATGTCAGCCAAGCCGGGTACGTACTGCACATCCTTGATGACGCGCTGCACCTGCTTCCCACCAACCACCACCTCCACGTCTACGTCTCCTTGGCCAGCCGCCGGCTCGACCTTCGCAACCATTATGGATTTTCTAGACTTGGTGTAGTTGATGAACCCGACCTTCTCGACCTGGGTATGATCCTCCGCTCCGGAGTCAAGGCATCGCTGGTTGGCCTTCTTGAGATAGTGGTTTTGAGTGTCTTTGAGGAGCACCTTCTTGCCTTTGACGTCCTTGCCACCGGCCTTTGCCTCTTCCGTGCACGCACGATCCTAGTGGCCCTCCTTGCCACAATTACGGTACGCACCCTTCTTGATGCCCTTCTTGTTGCCGCCATGTCCGCCACCTCCTTTGCCCTCGCTTTTGCCACCATATGTTTTGGTGACAAGGGCCGATGAGGACAATGAGGACTCCCCGCAACTCCTTTGCTGCGCCTTGTTGGGGATGTACTCTGTGACGGTGCCATAGGTGAGCTTGTCCTCTGCCCATCCTCCCAAGACGGTAATGAGAGGGATCCAATTGTCAGGAAGGGCCATGAGGGGGGACATCGCCAACAGTTGCATGTCGATCTTCCACCCCACCTCATTGTACTATGAGGCAAGCGACTCGATCTGCTGCATGGCGGTAATGCCATCATCTCTCTCCTCTATTCTCACTATCAGGAGTTACTTCATTGCAAAGGTTTTTTTTGCCAGCGACTTGGATTGATGGATGGAACATATTTTTTGCCAAGCTTTGGCTGCGAGCTTGCAGCCTTGGAAGTAGCCCCACTGCGACTCGACCGTCCTAGTCACCAGGAGCATGAGCGCCTCCGTGTTCCTCTTTGCGAAGGCCTCCTTCTGCGCTTCCATCGACACCGCTTCGTTGAGGACTTCTGTTCCCTTCATGACCTCCAGCAGCCCCTTATGCGCAAGGTACAGCTCGAATTGCCATCTCCATAGCCCGTAGCCAGGACTACCTGCATACTTGTGGATGGGCTGCATCTTTTTCTATGCCAGTTGCTCAGTCTTCAACTCTTGGACCTCAGAGCTTGACGGTGATGCCGTCCCCAACGACGATCCCGTTTGTCGCAAAAGCCGTGAGCAATTTGTGGACCGGTGAGGGCCGTGGGCCCATAACGCTTTGTCAAAAACTGCGGTGCAATTCCAATGTGGCCTGACTGGTCTGCTCTGTTCACGACTTGTTTTGTGCGGGTTCAATGTCTAAGCGTGAGCTTTCTGGTCGCCTCACGCTATGTTTATGGGAGTTTAAGAGTGGTGTGTGAAAGTTAATTTTGCAAAGGGAAGAACGTGATTTTGCATTAGTCTTGAACATGGACATGATCTCAAAACGTTTAGGCCTAGTCATGAGCTCTCTAATGCACCAAACCATGCACGATTTGGATCACCGTAGCTCCCGCTACGTCAGCCAAAGTGCAGTACCCCAAACCAGCCACTCAGTCGGCGGCGCGCACCACGTCGCCTGCCGAGGCGCCCTCATACATCAAGGACCCATCAAAACGCCATTCCGGAGGCGCAGATGTCCCTACGTGTAGTGGCGGTGCCCCTTGCGCCTTTCGGGTCTGTTTCCATGAGTTAATCATCCTGTTTGGTGATGGGGATTGATGTGGGTTGAAACCAATTCGTGGACCTGCAGTCAAAATTTTGACTAAGTCCCCGAGTAAAAAACTGTACTGTTGAGTTTCGGACTCCGAGCCAGGATATTGGCTAAGTCAATCAGTAACAAAAATGTACTACTGAAATTCGGCGGATCATCCACCGGACGCCTCGGCAGTCCGTCTGGAACAAAATTCCCAGATGGCATTTTGTTACTCGTTCCGGTCAATCATTCACTGGCAGTTGAACCACGGCCAGCTCCCAGAGCCGCCGCACACATCCCAACTTTGGAAGCTCATATCTCCCTTGTTTCTAGTCCGATTCCGGTGAAACAATTTCCACCGGATTCAGCGACTCATCAACTTTCAGGACAATCCTGCATTTTAGGATCCGAGTAATCCTTGAGGTGCCAGATCCAGCGACGAGGAATTTCCTCTCTCTGGCAGCTCGTTGGCGCCTCCTGGCGTCGCACTTGGGCATGCAAAGGGACAAATCTTTAACAGAGCGAGCAAGCAAAACGAAATACCTACAACATGGCACACCCACACCTGCGTAACAAGTACATGGTGGTCTCAAGGTTCTAGGTCTCCTCGTCACACTTGTAGAACCCACTAGCTGTTGGTTTCTGTGCCACAAAAACGGAGTGACCTTGAGCATCGTTGCACACTCACTATCACTAATGCGGGTGACTGAGAGAGAGAAGGAGTTCTGCCATCGGCCACATCTCCATGGGGGAGACACAACCACACTGCAGCAACACCATTCAATGAGCGCGCGCTGACGTCTCAACATCATGAGCATTTTTGGATGCATGCCTCAAAGACATTGTTGGATGTTCTGGTGAAATGATGCTATGCTCCTCCCCGGGATTTTCCCAGAAACTTGTTTCAGTGTGCATGCTAGTTGGCTGACTCTCAGCATAGAATGGGAAAGTGAGAGGAAGGGGGGGGCAGGCTTGAGTCACATAGATGAAAGAAAAGAGACACGAGTGAGACCGAGCTTGCTGCTTGCTCACTCATGCAAGCCAACGTGGGAACTCCTCCTTCCCATCCTTGTCCTGCTACCTTGGCGGCGGTCACTTTCACCCTTGCACATCAAGAGGCCACTTGCGGCTACTACGTCATGTGCAGCTCGGCACGTTGGGCGTGTCATAGACGTGGTTCTAGTGGCGGCTCCTCCGTCTCCGAGTCGGCCTCCTCACCCTGTCCAAATCTGGTGAGACATCCATCCTGTCCCCAAAATTCCACGTCAGAGGGAGGGGCGGGCTTTGTGAAGGTGGAGGCTTCCTCCATCCACCTCCTTCCTCCCTCACCGATGATATCATTTCCGTGTCCACCTCATTGACACTGCCGCCGCAGCAGCTGCCACCTTTGCTACGGCTGCTCAAGCATCCCGTGCCCCTGTCTCCACCTCGGCAGGTCGGACCACGGAAGCTTACACAGAGGCCGCTGTAGTCATCGGCCTTGTTGCAGCAGTAATTGTCGACATTGGCAACCAAAACGCTGCTACTGTGTCATCCATTGCTTCCTCCACTGCTTCAGCAGCATCTACAGATGCAATCACCGTTGTAGCCATCCGCACATCAACGGCATCAGCTGCCGCAGTAGCAATATCTGCATATTCAGCTGCACTCAGCCTGGTGACAGCTGTCAACTCTGTCGCTGCCGCTCTCTCCACCTTGGGGGCAGCTTTGGTGGCTGGAGCCCTTGCCTTAGTTGTTCCAGTTGTCTCCACCATGTCAGTTCTTTCTACTGCTGCTGCTGCCTCCATTCCGCCTCTCCAATTCTTTCTTTACTCTCCTCTTGTCCCAGCTTGAGATTCTTGCTTGCATGCACTGTCCTTGCTTGTGTGTTGTTTTCTCTCGTTGTGTCTCCTCTGTGCTTGGACTAGGTTTGGGTACTATCCTGCAGCGCTCCTCACGCGTGCCCAGGATATCGCCACTTTCTCACGCCCATAGGGGCGGGGGAAACTCTGTTACATTTTATGGCACAGTCCATATGTCATCACCATGCCTGGTGATGACGAGTCTGTCATAGCCAACCTGCGGGATCAGCTGAACCGTGCATTTGAGGCTTAGCGTGAGGCAAAAGATCGCATCAAATTGGCAGATGATAAATGCACTGCCTTTACTAACAAGGTTGCTGCTATTGTGCTTAAGCGTCTACCAACTGCCTTTGCTGCTGCTACTCTTGGTTGCACCTCCGGCACCAATTCTAGTACATCATCTACACCTGCCAGTGCTGGTACCTTTGCTGCCACCAATTCCGCTGTCTCTCTTGCCACTGCAACAACTTCCACTGCACTATGCCAACATGATTTATCTTTCAACCTCCAGTTATCTCTCTTGGCCTTCTCCTCCTGGGTTCCTTCTCCTCCTGGGTGCACATAAACACCTGGGCTCAGGACGAGCGCATCTGTGAGTACTATTTTCCTCCTGATCCCTCTGCTAACCCGTCCTTCACCCCTCTCCCTGCTGAAGCCGCTCACGCAGTCCGTGCTTTCATCCCTGTTGTGCATGAGCACCTTGTGGAAGATGTTTGAACTTTCAACACTGATACATCTGCTGGCCGCCCTCCTGATCCCGTTGGTGCTTATGTCATGCTCTACCGCTGCACCACCATCACTGGTCAAGATACACAAAGCGTCCTCGCGGTGCAGTTCAACACCTTTCTGACGCGTGCTAACAAGACCATTGACGCCTTCTGGGCACAAAATCTCAAGCTCCCTTGCAAGCTCTGTGACACTGCACCGGGATAGCTCTCCGTAGTCCTGACAATGGCCAATGGGCTCATCCCTGAGCTCTCCAACCTTCTCCGTGATGTCCATGCCTATGAGCTGTAGTGGCTTGCCTCCTAGACGGCCCCACCTAAGTCTCCCTGGGGTGTTGGTGCACTTTGGGACTTCACTGTGGAGTTTCTCATTTCCAAAACAAGGACCTTCACCGCTTTGCTGGTACAGGAGTCGCTACGCTCACCACCGCTTCGTCACCGTCTTCCTCCTCCACAACTTCTTCTACAGCCACGTCCACCCCTCTACTCTTGCCTCAGAGGGCCGTGGCAAGCACAAGGGTCGCGGTAAGGGCAAGGATTTTGCTAAGGCCTCGGCCTTCGCCTCTTGAGTTCCTAGTGCAGTAGTCTGTTGGAACTGTGGTTCTACCAAGTACTTGGATTGTGCCTGTCCCGCTCTTCTAGATGACCTCCGCCTCACCCGTCAATGCGTGCATACTGGGTACACACCTCTTGCACCTCTGCAGCGTCTGCACCCAGCTCTACGTCTTCCTCCTCCTTTACTGCGACATCCTTTGCTCAGGCCTCCTCCACCTGTGCTATCCCCTGTGGCCCCCTTCCGGTCATGTATCCCTTGGGCTGGCCTCGTCCATACGGTGCACCCTGCTACACTGGGCCTCCTTCTTTGGCCTGCATCTCGCCACCGTGGTTTCCTCCATCCTCGGGTGCCTCCACTCCTGCTCCTTCATAGTGATCACGGGGGGGAGTTTCTTGGTCCTACCGCTCGGTTGCT